>JASSRZ010000083.1:12454444-12465309 GCA_032164315.1 Malacoctenus gilli | reverse complement strand
ACACACACACACACACACACACACACACACACACACACACACACACACACACACACACACACACACACAAAACAAAAGTTTTCAATCTCTTATCAGTTCAGCTCTTACGGATTATAGAGCATCTTCCCCCCACCGATGGGTGTGACTTTACTGTGTAAAGCAGCAGTTAGACTGACACAAAGCAACACCATCACAATACAGCGCACACAAACACACACACACACACACAAACACAAAAACACGATAACAAATAAGAGTTTTAGATCTCGTATCAGTTCAGCTCTTACGGATTATATAGCATCTTCCCCCCACTGATGGGTGTCACTTTTGTGTGTAAATCAGCCGTTAGACTGACGCACAGCGACACCATCACAATACAGCACATATACACACACACACACACACACACACACACACACACGAGAACAAACAAGAGTTTTCAGTTCAGCTCTTACGGATTATAGAGCATCTTCCCCCCACCGACGGGTGTGACTTTACTGTGTAAATCAGCCTTCAAACCGACGCACAGCGACACCATCACAATACAGCAAATGACAAACAAACAGTCACAAAAGTAACACAAGAGTTACCTTCCCAGGTAACTGGTTACTTCTTATTCTCGAGTACTTTCTCACGACAGCAACCTTTAAAAGAAATAAACAATAATTTTTAACAATTTACAGATTTTTTACAGTGCTGAAATCCAGATTATAGAGCATCTTCCCTCTACTACCATCTGGACTAAAGAGCATCTTCCTCCCACGACTTGGTGTCACTCAAGTGCCGACTGCTCAGCAACACTTCTGTTACAGTTACTTTAGAAACGCAGCCCCTTATGAATGAGTACAATTACTCTCTGAGGTAGAAAAGTACTGTCAGTGGCAGCTGTAATGTATCCAGATTACTTCCCAAAGACTCCGTCTCATCTGATGTTGTTTCTTAAGTTCCCGTCATGTAATTACCGAACAGGTAACCAGGTAACCGGCTTCACACCTCTCAATCGTTCTTCTTCTGTGGTTGTTTGCGGCGGCGGCAGGCGGCGGAGGGAAGTCTCTCTCCTCGCCGTATGTAAAGTGGGACAGAAAAAGCACCTCGTCGCACAGCGAGTGACCTTGGCGCGGCTTCCTACGACGCCGCCTATCAGGCGCCGTCGCAGGAGAAGAAGAACATATGTGGTGATCTGATCAAAGCCTGGTTGTAGGTTAATTAGTGCTCACATCAAACGGCTGGATTCTCAGGCGAGCGGCTCCGCGGCGCCACACGGCCGACACGTGGTGGTTCCCCAAGCGTTTTTTTTTTACCCCCCCCCCTCTCCTCCTCCTCTCTTGACCGACATGCACATTTGCATCCCAGCTGAAGACTTTGGCGTGAGCTCCGATCTGGTGGTTTTTGGGTGGTTTCAGCAGGAGCAGCTCTGATCTGACGTTCTGCGGTCCTTTTGGAACCGTTTTGTCGGACAAATGTAGATACTGAAGGAAATTAGACATCTAACAATTCACGATAACCAAATCCTTACTTATTAATTGCTAAAATGAGGGTGAAAAGTTCATCATAGAGAAGGGCTTGTGAGTGCTATCAGAAAGTAACAGGATGTGGCCGATGTTGACTTTAGGGTGGGGGTCTGGAGCCCCCCTGCAACTGCAACTCTATTGATTAGTGTCTCTTCATGTTCCTTAGTTCTTTGCCCTCTGGTCTCCTTCCTGTTGGTGTTTATAATCTCTTTCAGGGGACCAAGCAGTTTTGCAGACACTGGAGACGCCAGTTGAAAACCCCCAACTTTAGGTGCCGACTTATGACCCCCTTCTAGGAGATCGGGGGAAGTGATCAGCAACTTGTTGTTTGGAGTGAGGGGGAATGCTGCAGGACGTTTGGGAAAGGCCAATCAGGTCTTTGGACACGATTCGAACGAGCCAATGGGAGACGAGATGATGGGAACCGGCCCAAGGACCGAGGTGGATCAAGAACAGAGCAAGGGACAGTTCGGCGTTGAAGGAAATTAGATATCTAATAATTTGCAATAACCAATTCTTTCCTTATTATTTGCTAAAATGAGGGTGAAAAGTTCATCGTTGGTTAGAGTTTGTGAATGCTTTCAGTTAGAAACAGGATGTGGCAGATGATGACTTTAGGGAGGGGGTCTGGAGCCCCCCTTCGACTCCATTAATTAGTGTCTCTGCTCTCTGGTCTCGTTTCTAATCTCTTTCAGGTGACGAAGCAGTTTTGCTGGAACTGGAGACGCCAGATGAAAACCCCCAACTTTAGGTGGCAGCCTACGACCCCTGCTAGGAGATCGGGGGAAGTGATCAGCAACTTGTTGTTTGGAGTGGGGGGGAATGCTGCAGGACATTTGGGAACGGCCAATCAGATCTTTGGACATGATTCGAACGAGCCAATGGGAGACAAGATGATGGGACCGGCCCAAGGACCGAGGAGGGACAGTTAGGCGTCTTTTCTGGTACTTTTTGTCTGGTTGCTAGGCAGAAAATGACCCAGAGCTCTGCACCGCACATTCAAATCTAACTGTAAGATGATTCTTTGATTGGAGAAGTAAAATACTCTTTTTCTTGAAATTGATTGACTCCATTTAATCCAATTAACGAACACGCAGGAATTCAAGGTAAACAAGAGAACAGAATTCCAACAATACTTAAGTGAGGTTTGGGTGAGAATAAAATGGAGGTCAGCCACTAAAAAGAAAATGTTGGATAGTTCAGTCACAATGTTGCGTTTCTTGTTAAAAACAAGCTTCACACCCACGAAAGCGTCTCCTGTAAAGGCCGAGCCCGTTCAAATGCAGCAATGCAATTCCGGTCGCACTTTCAGCCTTCCAAGTCAATCATATCATGAGAAATTTGACTGAAACGGAGATGCCTGAATGTTCTTCCATGCAGCCAAAGATATTCAGAGATTTTCTTGTGAACGCTTCCGATCCTTTTGATGTTCAACCCGCTCGTTTGGTCCCGTTCGAATTCTGCTCGCGTCCAAGTGGCGTCGCTTCACCGGCGAGTGCTCCACGTTCGTAAAACTTGAGTTTTAATCGCTTTCGCAGGGCCGATATATAAAACATAGGCAGAGTTTTTACTCCCTCGTGTCGTGATGTGATTGAATCTCAACAACACCTGCCGTTGTCTCCCGCAGCAGAGGGAGGCACATGGCGGAGACGACGGCGCTTTTACACCAAACGGCGGAAAAAAAACGGTGCTTTTCTTTCTGCTCGGCAGATCAATCTAATGGAAACAAGACGCTTCTCTCTCCCCACACGGCCGCCGACACACTTTATGTAAACTCCTTTAAAACAGCAGGAAAAAATGTAATTAGTGTTCGGCATCAGCAAGCATCGCCGCCGCCGCCGCCGCCGCCGCCGCCGCCGCCGCCGCTGCACGTTTCCTCGCCACCTCTCTCTTTTTTTCCCCTCGCCGTCACTTCAGAAACAGGGATGAAACTTGCCGAGGATGCAGCGGAGCCGTACGGCAAATTATACACAGATGCTCAGCCTGCCATCCAGTATGCATATGTACTCCTCCCTAGTGTTTTGAAGAGCAGTATCGCAGTAATAATATATGCGCTCCTTCCTCGCTGCGTCCATTTATTACACCGCGGCGTTCTTTTTTTTTTTTTTAACTTTTAACCGCGTACGAACAATTTCATTAATGTATCTAATATTCAGCAGGCAGTCATCAATATATTAGGCTGAATTAACCCAAGTGTGTCGCTCACGATGACTGATCGCCGCGCCTTCTGTGAATTAATCACGGCGTCTCGCGGCGGGCTGACGAGCACCTGAGAAGGGACGCGGCGAGCCGACGCGGCGAGCCGGCGCCGGCGCGCTCCGTTAGAGACAAATCATGCCAGCGTTTAAATTCCGCGGTTAATATGCATGCCGATGAACGTGGGAATATTAAAGGACGTGAGATTGAATTTTAGGACCTCTGGCGTGCGCCGCATGAATATCAACGAACGGCGATCAAACGTGGCGTTGGCGGGACCAAGCTGGTGCCCGTTCTTCTTCTTCTTCTTCTTCTTCTCTTTTTTTTGTTGGCATGTGCGCACACGCATCCCTGCACTCTTTGAAATTCATGACAGTGTTAAGGCCCCTGGATTTAATTAAACCAATTCAGGCGCGGTGGTGAGCCGGATTGGTTAATGCAGCGCTCTGGAACAAGGGAAGGCAAACTGGGAGGTCACAGCAGCGGGGAAGCCTGTGCTGCCAGAGCGCTGATAAAAGCCGAGTTGATGGAGCTGTGGCACAATGAGACGATGAGAGCAAATGGCACTGAAAGGAAGGAAATTGCCCGGGATTAATCTCGGAATATGAAAGTAACTCTGCGTTTGTCTGGGTAAATATGCCGTATTGTTGTCAACGCTATCAGACTGCCGTTTGCGTCCTGCCGTCCTCCCTCCGCGGAGCCGAAACCGACCGAGGAAACGCGACCGGGAGCGCTTCTGCAAACACGGCGGCGCAGGTCGACTAAAAGCAGTCGCTTCGAAGTCTTCTGTCACTTTGTTTGACGATAAACTGAACCTTTGGACCCTCGGAAGTGAACGTTACACTGTCTGTATTTCTGTCCAGGTGGCGGCTAAATGTTGAAGTACCTCAGGAAACCACGGGGGGGCAGTGTGGCCAACGAGACCCCTGATTTGTGGGAAGAGTTCTTCCGTCGTGTTGCCATAAATTTTACGTTTTCGAGTCCTCAGACTTGAGAATTGGTGGGATCAGGACTCATAATTCTCTTTTTTACATTTTTTTCTCGAAAGTAACTCGTTGTTTATCTGGGTAAATATGGCGTATTGATGTCAGCGCCTGCCTTCCTCCCTCCACGGAGCCGAAACCGACCGAGGAAACGTCTGCACGGGAGCGGCGACCGGGAGCGCAAACACGGCGGCGCAGGTCGACTAAAAGCAGTCGCTTCGAAGTCTTCTGTCACTTTGTTTGACGATTAACGCCCAAACTGAACCTTTGGACCCTCAAACGCCACACGAAGTGAACGTTGCATCATGGCGGCTAAATATTGCAGTACCTCAGGAAACCACAGGGGGCAGTGTGGCCAACGAGACCCCTGATTTGTGGGAAGAGTTCTTGCCGTCGTGTTGCCATAAACTTGACATTTTCGAGTCCCCAGACTGCTGAATTGGTGGCATCGGGACTCATAATTCTCTTTTTTACAGTTGTTTTATTCTCCAGCCTGTCGTCAAGCATAAAAAGCACAAACGCCTCCTTCTTTTTAAGCTGCTTTTTTATACATTTGGGTAAAAAAAATACGTTTTTCCTTGTTTTTTGCAATTCATTCTTTGTTCCAGTTTTTGGTCTTGCAGTATTCACCTGCAGCGACTGACAGTCGATCGGGGTGCAGCGGTAATAAACCACCAGGTGACGGTCTGTTATCCCCGCTCGCCTGGGCTCCCTGACTTGCCGCCACCAGCAGCCAATCACGCCTCAGGTCGGGCGCCGCGTGTGCTGTTGCAGCGAGGTAGTCGGCGAGCAGCACACCAGTAAACTGACGCAATTTACTGTAATTGCCGGCGACATGATCCGACACGGAGTAGCTCCCGTTTGACTGCGGCGCCCTTTGGTCCTCCGCGCTCTGCACTACTTACCTCTCGGCTGATGGCGGCAGAAAGCGCGGCGAGACGCCTTCAGAGGGGGGAGGGGGGGGTCGGGGGGGTTATCTGAAACCCCACCAGCATCAGCTGTCAGACCGAGTAACCAAATTCTGCAACCGGGTTCAAAAATTCATGGTTCTGCTGCTGTTTCGATGTAAAAACTGTGATTTCCGATTTCTGTGAATGCATCACGTGAGACGTTAAAGAGCTGAGAGGCTGTCAATCAAGCTGTTACCGTGGCGACTGTTGGAGAGGGAAGAGAGTTGTTTCTGATTGGTTCAGAGCAGCAAAGGAGGGTTTTTGCTCTGCTGGCAGGTTGTTGGTTTCAACTAATGGCTTTTTGTGGACGAGTACAGAAAAAAAACAACATCTTCTTTGTTATTTTAGTTACTTTAAGCTAGTTACTTTTAGTTAGTTACTTTAAGATGCAGAAATAGTGAGTTTTTGATCGATTACAAGCATTTGTTTACAGTTCAATTCCAGTTTTCGTATTTTTGTCGTTCCTTTGACGTGCGCGCGCGCGCACGCACACACACACACACACACACACACACACACACACACACACACACACACACACACAAACAAACTCCCTCATTCCTCAGTTTTATCCATCCTTCATTCATCTCTCGTCTTTTTTTTTGGGCACAAACGACGCCATTTTTCCACCTGATCCCCGAATTAATCCTGATTAATTTCCGCCCCTGAAGGGTGACGCTGGTGTCTTTGACACTTCCGCAGTTCCAGTCCTCATATTTCACAACAAGGTCCGCGCTTTTATAGGCGCGAGCGCGTCGCCTGAGTTACAGCCTTTCCATAAAAATGTAAGAGTCAGTGTTGGGGCCAAATTCCGTCTTATTGCCTCGATTACAGAAGGTGCCGGATTTTCCCTTCATGCCGTAAAGGTTCGCAGCTTTGGTGGCGGCACGCTGCATTTTTCAAAACTGCACCATTAGTCATGGGTTGCCTGAATGACTAATGCTCCTGGCTTGATCTGACTCAACCAGTTTGGCACTTCAAAGTCGGATAAAAAAATAAGAAAAAAAGGGGGAATGTGACTGGAATTTCAACTCCTCCACAGGAGCGTTCGCATCTGAAGGTCCTCTCATAGATTAATCTGTTGGGGGCTTTTTTTTTCCTCGCATTAAAAATCGTTGCATAATTGTTCCATATGCGACGTTTTCACAGTGGCAGAAGCAGGAACCTGGGAGGTAAACAGCGTTCCCGTCTGGCTCTTTCCACGGATTAGTCGAGTCCGTTTGCCCGGCAAAGCCCGACGGGAGTCAGATACGCCGCGGCGACAGGCGACGGTCTCGCCGCCGACTGATCCTTATCGGCCCTTCAAAGGCCGGCCGCCGGTTCTCCGGCTCTCTAGTTCCTCGTTTGATTTGCCTCCATTTGGCCTCGAAGCGCGACGAATTCCAGGAGGAAAGTTCCCGCCGACCCTCGAACGGGAGCGCGAGTTGTGTCGCTTTGGTTCGCCGGTTCCCGACGAAGCCTCGGCTCGGATTTCCAGCTCCGAGTTGCTGATGAGGCTGAAACGATGAGCTGTAACGCGGAGGGACTCACTCGGAGTTCATTTGCGACCACATAATTGCCTAATGTTCTCCCTCTGATGAGCGTCATCTTTCGGCACGATTTGACTCCAGCGACTTTTACAGGCCGCTTCTCGAGATTCTCCCGACTTTTTGGGGGGTTTGGAGTCTTCGTACGTGGTTGCTCTCGCCGGCTGTGGCGATTCTGCGATTCGGTTCCGACGTTAGAAGTCAAAAACGCACCAAAACGAACTTTCCTCTCAGACGAGAGACGTTTGGAAAGGAGGAAGTTCTCTGGTGGGAACCAACTCGCCGAATCCGTGCCGGCTGGCCGAGCGGCTCGCCGTGTTGGATCACTCCGATTTGACTCCAGCGGGTTTTTACGGGCCGCTTCTCGAGATTCTCTCGACTTTTTTTTATTTCGGAGACGTCTCACGTGGTCGCTCTCGCCGGCTGTGGCGATTCTGCGACTCGGTTCCGACGTTAGAAGTTAAAAATGCCACAAAATGAACTTTCTAACTCCTCCGAACTCTCGAGACGAGAGACGTTTGGAAGGGAGGAAGTTCTCTGGTGGGAACCAACTCGCCGAATCCGTCCCGGCTGGGCGAGCGGCTCGCCGTGTTGGATCACTCCGATTTGACTCCAGCGAGTTTTTTACGGGCCGCTTCTCGAGATTCTCTCGACTTTTTTGGGGGTTTGGAGACACCGTACGTGGTCGCTCTCGCCGGCTGTGGCGATTCTGCGATTCGGTTCCGACGTTAGAAGTCAAAAACGCACCAAAACGAACTTTCCTCTCAGACGAGAGACGTTTGGAAGGGAGGACATTCTCTGGTGGGAACCAACTCGCCGAATCCGTCCAGGCTGGCCGTGTCAGCTCACTCCGCCTGACCAAAGAAAGAGGAAGCATCGGCGACCGTTTCCTCACTGTTCAGAGTCTCATCGATTGGGGGGTTTTTGGCTTCCGGTGCTGCAGAGTTTTAATGTATTCGGGTGCGAACGCGGCGCGTGGTGTGTTTACTGTCAACACGCCGGGAGGAGCTCGGCGAGTGATTGGTGATCTGCTCGGGCGGCTCTCATGTGTCAATCTGCCGCTTCTGTTCTGGGATGCCTTCTTAAACAGCGGTTATCACGTCGCGGCGCGTCACGACTAATGAGGTGGAAAACCAGTCGCTGGGAACGAGGGCGCTCGCCAAAAATAAACCCCTCCCCCGTCACTTATTTACACACACACACACACACACACACACACACACACACACACACACACACACACACACACACACACACAGGAGGACGAGCCCCGTTTTTAAGGTGAAACGCCGGCGGATGTGAGCTGATCCATCAGAGTGTGTCTCCTGCTGCGATAGGGAGATGATGGATGGACGGATCTAATGGATTGATTTAGGACTCCACTCTGCTCGCTCGCTGACTGACTGGATGACTCCTCCGCTGCCGCCGCCGCCGCCGCCACGGCGGCAAATAACCCCGGTTTTCTCTCCCTCCTCCCGCCGCGCACTTTCCTCCACAGCCGAGTTCATCCATCACTCCGGTTGATTGTCACGTTAGGCGCTCTCAAGGTTACGGCGAGCGTGTGTGTTATTATTTCTTGATAAGGGAGCGATTTGACACCAATATGGCCGCCTCACTTTCTGTGTTTTTAACGCAACGTGAGGGTTTGTCGCCCCGTCGCCGCCGCCGTAAAGTCGTTTTACGACTTGTCTCGACGCTCTTTGAATAGCTCAAAAGTTTACAGTGAAGCCAAAACACCAACTGTCGAGCCACCTTCAAAGTAAAAGCACTGAGCGATTATCTAGAGCTGCTTTGGTTTTCTTAAGCATCTTCGTCTGGTTTTTCTCCAAACTATGCAGTAATTTTGGTGTACTTGACGAAGCTGTTTCAAAGTGTGGCTCGAGTACTACGAGTGTTACGCAAATTAATCGTAAATACTTCCAAAAACATGTAAGAAACCATCAAAGAAAGTTACACTCTTTTTTTGGGTTGTTTTTCGTTGCAGGCGGCTCGACGTGGGCGTCGCCATCAACGCAAAACCGGGGTGACGTCATGGAAACGAAGACATAAGATGAGTTCGATTAAAAGGTCTGTTTGCAGTGAGTTTGAGTTCAAATTTATGTTTTTTTTTTAATAACGAGTTACTAAATTGTTGGCGAAACGTCGTGGCCAGACATCGGCTCACTCAGTCTGGTGCTTTTCAAAATAAATGCAATCATTTCTTCAGTTTTAAGGTTGAAAATCATAAAAAAATGTATAAATTCTGATCTGTTTCAGCTTCTAAATGTGGTTTTTTTATGTTATTCGGTCAAAGAAAGTGGAGTTTACTGCATCCTTTCAACAGAATAACCGTTGTCATGTCTTCTTGTGATTAGGCAGTAATTTTGGTGTACTTGACGAAGCTGATTCAAAGTGTGGCTCGAGTACTACGAGTGTTACGCAAATTATTCGTAAATACTTCCAAAAACATGTAAAAAACCATCAAAACAAGTTACTCTCTTTATTTGGGTTGTTTTTCGTTGCAGGCGGCTCGACGTGAGTTTGAGTTCAAATTTATGTTTTTTTTTTAATAACGAGTTACTAAATTGTTGGCGAAATGTCGTGGCCAGACATCGGCTCACTCAGTCTGGTGCTTTTCAAAATAAATGCAATCATTTCTTCAGTTTTAAGGTTGAAAATCATAAAAAAATGTATAAATTCTGATCTGTTTCAGCTTCTAAACGTGTTTTTTTTTTAATGTTATTCGGTCAAAAAAGCAAAGAAAGTGGAGTTTACTGCATCCTTTCAACAGAATAACCGTTGTCATGTCTTCTTGTGACTATGCAGTAATTTTGGTGTACTTGACGAAGCTGTTTCAAAGTGTGGCTCGAGTACTACGAGTGTTACGCAAATTAATCGTAAATACTTCCAAAAACATGTAAAAAAACCATCAAAGAAAGAAGTTTCTCATAAGTTTATGTCACAAACTCATTCCTGGGTTATTTTCCAGGGAATTGCACCTTCAACTTTCACCGCCTGCCTCGTTCTCCGGTGACAGACGGCGTTCGTTCGCAGCCTTTATCGTCCCAAACGTTGCTTCTTTTCCGGCTCGCCAAAACTCTCTCCCGCCGCCTGCCGACTTCCTCTCGCTTGCCTCCATCTCAGGTGAGACGGCGCCTCCGAACAATCGGGAACAATGTGTCACCTGCATCACTCGCGCGCTAATTCGCAAATCTGGCACTTCGGAGGAGCGACGCTTCCGCGCCTCCTTTTTCTTTCCAGTCGACTGAGGAAAGGAGGCGTCTTTGTCTCCGCCTAATCGAGTGGAGCGTCCGCAAGACGCAGCCAATCAGACACAAAGGATCAAATTAACTCTAACTTGAGGGAACAGAAAGTCGCAGGAAACATTCTTAGTTACACTCTTTTTTTGGGTTGTTTCTCGTTGCAGGCGGCTCGACGTGGGCGCGGCCGTCAACGCCAAACCGGCGTGACGTCACGGAAACGAAGACTCACGGTGACTTCGATTAAAAGGTCTGTTTGCAGTGAGTTTGAGTTCTAATTTATGTTTTTTTTAAATAACGAGTTACCGTATTTTCCGCACTATAAGGCGCACCCAGGGCCGTCGCGTGAAGGCAGGCAAACCAGGCGATTGCCGAGGGCCCCAAGCTGTCAGGGGGCCCCCAGACAACGACTGATTAAGAAGTTAATGCAATGACACATACGGTCTGCCTCGCTGTGGTG
>JASSRZ010000083.1:12438847-12454344 GCA_032164315.1 Malacoctenus gilli | reverse complement strand
TCTTCTCCTTCATCCTCTTCTCCTCCTCCTCCGTCTCCTCAACCTTCTTCTCCTTCTCCTCCTCATCCTTCTTCGTCTCTCTTCTTCTTCTTCACCTTCACTTCCTCCTTCTCCTCCTCCTCCTCCTCCTCCCCTTCTCCTCCTTCTCTTTCTCCTTCTCCTCCTCCTTCTCCCCCTTCTCTTTCTCCTTCTCTTTCTCCTTCTCCTCCTTCTTCTTCTTCGATTGTTTAACTCCTCTCTGTTCCTCGCAATTGCACCAGCTTGGTTATACATTTATTCTGCTTTAACGCCTTTACCTTGAGTAAAACTTTGCGCTCGCTGTTGTTGTTGTTGTTGTTGTTTTCCAGTCGCCGTGCTCAACTTTTTTTTTTTTTATCCATCGGCGGCGGCAGTTTGTTGTCATAAGTCGCAGTGGGAACAATTGGCCGTGGGTGCGATCTGTACAGTGTTTCTGCCGAACGACTCCTGCAATTGTCAGCCTGTCACGCTCCGCGGTCGCGGCGCGCGCATGTGCTGACAAGCCCCGTATTCAAAGCGTCGGATTGCAGAAGCATCCGAAATTGAAATGTCAGCTTGAAACGAACACGCCGTGAATTAGAATGTGGAAGTGGAAAAGACGAGCTCATGTGCGCCGGCGGCGGCGGCGACGGCAGCGGCGGCGTCTCGTGTTGACATTTTTCCGTGCGTCGTGTTTACCGACAGTGTCCGACTCGCTGATGCTCCAGCGAAGACGAAGAAAAACAGCAACAACAACAACGCTCGCCGTTGTCCAGAGAGCGTCATGACGACGCAGCGGCGCTCCCCTCCTGATCGCTTCCCTTCATACCTGCTAATAACGGGTGTCGGTCTCCTTTGTCCGTGTGTGTGTGTGTGTGTGTGTGTGTGTGTGTGTGTGTTGTAATCCCAAACAAGGCCTGATGAAATGAGAGGATAAAACCCAATTACCCAGCGGGCGGTCCCGAGTCGTCTCCCATTTGTTCCAGCCATTGTCTTCGCCGTCTTCGTCTCTTTATCTCGATTTGTATGCTTTACTCAAAGACCACCCGGCCGATCCTAATCTGTAGGTGAGAAGAAATGAGAAGAAGAAGAAGAAGAAGAAAGTGAGGCGGCGGCGGCGTGAAGAACCGATCGATGCCGAGCAGCGATCGGCTCGTCTCCCTGCGCGTAATCTCCCAATGTGATGGTGAAGGGGTTTTAAAGGAAGGGTGGGATGGGGGGGGGGGGGGGGCGGCGCTTTTCTGAGGGACCAATTAAAAAGCAGGGCCACTCAGGAGCCTGATCTCCAGGTGGACCTCGCGGCCCCGATCCACCGGCGGTCAATAACACGGGGGGCCTCTTCAGTCCGGATGATCCGGTTCGATGTGGCGAAAGAAAACGCAGAAAGACTCTCTTGTTTCGTGAAGTTTTGGTCCTTTTCCATCAAATACTCGAGATTTCTTCTGTAGTTTTAAACCAATTTCTTTCCTTTTTTCGGAAATTCAGTCGCAAATTTACAAAATGTCATTTCAAATCTGATATCTTACGAACATCCACGTCCTCTTCAATCGACGCTAAAGGTTTTTCTCTTCCGAGTGCGTTTGATCTCGTTTTATTTCGATTCCTTCAACTTTCACTTCTTCTCCTTTTTCAGTTTTCAGCGTGTGAGCCACCTACTGGCCTGGCAGGTGTACTGCAGCACCTGACTCGTAACCGCGTGTTTCGATCATTATTTACGTCGATCGGCGTCCTCGTTTGTGACCTCGACGGACTGCAGGCAGGCTGTCGACGTGGCGTTAGCGGCGTTCATCGGTTGCAGGAGTATCGCGGGTTAACGCGTGTTTGGTGTACAAGGAGGAGAAACTGCGGCTGCATCCTGGAGCCTTGAAACGTGGCGTCGCCGGAGAAGCGCTGCTATTAAGTTTGCCCCCCCCCCCGGAGCAGGCGCGCGAGAGGGTCCGCAGCACGACTGTGACCTTTGGAAGAGATCTAAGCGTCTGCTATCTCTGCAGCTTTAAGCACATCATCTGGGCCGGGAGCACGGCCGGTGTTCCTCCCGCTTCATGTCCTCGCCGCCGCCGCCGCCGCTTTGTTTGCCGCCGCCGCTCGCGGCCCCCCCCACCCCACCCGACATCCGGCTGCCTCCGACCTACAAGGTGCGCGATAACCTCGGGGGGGGAACGGGCGGGTTTGTTTTTCAGGGCTAATGGAGAACAATCCCTCGGCGGTGTTACGACCCTCCCCCTGTTCTGCCGCCGCCGCCACCGCCGCCGCTGCCGCCACCTCCTCCCCGCGCTGCCCGAGTCCATAATGTAACGTGACGGCGTTAATTGAATCGATGGCCATAGATACCGTTTACCGAGCGCGGTAAACACACTCGGCTTTGAATTACCTGGTGCTTTGTGTGTGTGTGTGGGTGCGTTTTTTGGCGTGTGTGCTGTGTTGCGTGATATGTGCAGACCTGGCGGCCCGCGTGCTGATTAATGGCTGCTGGACAATATTGGCCACGCCTCCTTTTTGTCCACGAACGCCGCAGTTTGTTCCTTCGCCTGCGATCGGTGTGTAATTACTGCCGTTTGCTGCTGCGCCGCAAAAAGAGCCGTTATTTCGACACAAAGCTTTGATTTAAAAATGTTCGCTGAATAAAACTCGAAGCGAAAAGAGTGGAAATGTTCAGAATTGATATGTTGTTTCCTTCAAAACAGTCGAAAACCGTGAAAACCGGCAAATAAATCGAGTAATTTCAACCGAAAGAATGACGTTTGACTCGACTCGACTCGGTTTTGGTCCTTTTTCAGCTTGATTGAAATGAGACTCGGACGACGTCGCTTGTGTGCGACGTTAGCGCCGCTTTTCGGTATTTACGTTTTTAGTTCCAGCGTTGTTTTCCTGCTGCGTGCTTGACTCGACTCTACACGGTTTTGGTCGTGTCCCGTCAAAATTTGGCTCCGTCACGGCCACGTTGGCCAATCGGTGGCCTTGCAGCCCGATGACGTCACACCTCTTCAGCTCAACTCGGCCCGTTCGACGGTACCAAAGAAGTACTTTTTTAAGGAACCCTCGCCTAATGGAAAAGCTGAAAAGCAGAGAAGAAGGCGTTTCTCGGTGATGAACGGCGGCGGCAGCGTTTCTGTGTCCGTGTTGTTGATGTTGTTGTTGTTGTTGTTTGTTTTTTCCTTCCTCTGCTGGAGGCTTCATTACAGCAGCCCATTAGCTCCTTCTGGGAGAAGCAGCTTGTTTTGATAAGTGGCAGCCGAAAGTGTCGGCCTCGCTCGCTGACAGCCGGCTCCTCCGTGACATCCTGTCCGAGACCGAGACAATAAGAGACTCGCCGAGATGCAGATTTTCTTTTTTTTTTTTTCCTCGCGGCTCTTCAGAAGCTGCCGGCCGCTGATGAGCGCGCGTCCGTTTGGAGGCGCCGCCTTGATTGAGGATGAATGACTGCGCAGGATGCTGTCGCGGCCGAACTGTCTGTCCGGCTGTCTGAGTGATGGTCGCCATGGCGATAACACCATTTCTTCAAATCTGATTTAAGAAAGTTGGAAAAAATGGATACAATTTAAATCGATGTCTTTTCCTTCCTTCCTCCCTTCCTCCCTCCCTCCCTGCCTTCCTTCCTTCTTCACACCCTTCCTTCCTTCCTTCCTTCCTCCCTCCCTCCCTCCCTCCCTCCCTTCCTTCCTTCCTTCCTCATTCCTTCCTTCCTTCCTTCCTCCCTCCCTCCCTTCCGTCCTTCCTTCCTCATTCCTTCCTTCCTTCCTTCCTCCCTCCCTCCCTCACTTCCTCTCTCCTTTCCTTCTTTCCTGCCTCCCTCCCTCCCTCCCTTCCTTCCTTCCTTCCTTCCTTCCTTCTTTCCTCACTCCCTCCCTCCCTTCCTTCCTTCCTTCTTTCCTTCCTTCCTTCCTTCTTCCTTCCTTGTCTCCTCCGTATTAACACTTACGAACCTTTGTACTCAAAAAGTACCAAATAAGGACCGTTAGCTAGTGGAAAACCTTACAGAGCAGAGTAGAGCCAAGTTCTCTTGTTTTTTTCTGCAATACTTTTGCAGTAAAATGAAGTATTTTTCTGGAAATCCAGAGAAATCGAAAGTTTATCTTCCGAGACACAAAGCATCTTTTAAAAAGCTGCGAAACGGCGTAAAGCTGATGAGATCAGTTGGAAACGCACCGCCGTCGCTTTGGTCGGCGTCCAACGCTCGCCGCCCGGGAGACAGGAACAGCGTGCGTCCTCCAAATGTAACCAAAACAGAATAATAACTCAAGTTGTTGTTTTTTTTGTCATCAAATATTCATCGTGGCCGTCTTCCGCTCTCCTCCCACGAAACAACAGCCCAAACTTTCGTGACGTCATGGAGTTATGTCAGGACGGCGAAGACGCCGAACGCCGCTCGCCGTCTTTTCCGCAGTCACGCCTCGTAGATTAGACGCGCTCGCCCGAAAACGTCCTGGTGCTCCCGTCGTTCTTTCCGCAACTTGTGCAGACGTTTTTGAGGGTCGCTGGTGGCGGGAAGATAAATGGCAACCTGCGAACGTGTCATCCTTCGAGCGCCGGAGCTGCTGGCGAATCAGACCCCCAAAGCTCATTTCTCACTGATCCCGAGCCGAGACGGCGAATCGGCTCGCCCCCCCCCCGAAACGCACGGATCCCCGTTTTTGGCTCCTGGTTTTTGGCTCCTCGGCCGGCGACATTGATCGCGGGCAGTGAAGGAGTCGTTAGGAACCTTTTCTGCGCGTTGACACTTTTATCGGGAATGAAGGATCCACTCCGTCGACGTAATGAAGCCGCGGCCTCGTCAGGCTCTCGTCTTCCCAATGAAACGACTGCAACTAAAAGATTCACTGCCAGCAAACTTTGGGAGCCGCTTTAAAGCAACGTTATCAAACCAAACCAAACAAAAACAGACACTAAATTCAAATATTTTGTGAACTGGGATGGAAACGAACAAGAACTAAAACAGTGTTTTATGTTTACAAATTAAACGTGCAGAGAAAATATCTTGTTTTTTTGTATTTGTCAACAAACTGCTCAAAAAACCTGCCAGCAGTGTTAAAACCCGCCTTTCCTCTTCTGAACCAATCAGAGGCAACTCTCCTCCAGCTCCAGCCGTCGCCTTGGCAACCCCTTGATTGACAGTCTTCAGCAACTCTCACGATAGAAATGGTGCATTCATGGAAATTGGACGTCACACCTTTGCAGAACTAACTGATCAAATAAACGCTTGTTTAGATGTTTTTTCTTCAGTTTTTGCACTCCAAACACGTAAAGAGCCTCTGGTGGGCGTGGCCACGTATACTGGAGCCTCTGTGTCGGCCATCTTTATTTTCTTTCCGGTGTCGGAAAACCATTGCGTGGACGTGCGCGGTGGGAATTCTGGCCGTTGCATAAATGCAGGGCTGAAAATCTTTGATCCACCTTTTTTCTGTCGTCCACAACTCCACCACAGGTGGCGCCGCATTAACCTTTACCTGGTGCTTCTGAAATGAGGCCTGGGGCAGTGGGAGTCCGACACCTTTACAGCCCCCCCACCCCCACCCGCCACCCCCCTTCACACTCACTTTTCTCTCCATCACCCCTGTGATTCGTTGGGAGGCAACGGTGGTCCGCTTTGATCGAGGGCGCCCCCTGCCTCCCGTGGAAGGCGGGTACGATCCACCGGGGACTCCGTCAACTCGTTTCGGCTGCGTTCAAATCTGGTTTGGTTCCCAGAAACCTTGGATCCAGATTTGGTTCTGGAGTGTATACGATGGCGAGTTTTTCCTTGTTTTTCTTGCGTTTGTACATCCGTATCCGAGACGTCGTGCCGTCGTTTCCCCGTTTCAGGCTCGACGCTCCTCTGAAACGCTTTCCTCTCCTTCCACCTCCTTTTTTTTTTTGTATCGACGCTCCTCAGAGATGCGCTGAACTTTTTGTCTCCCAGCACCAATTTCCCGAGCTAAATTCGGTACAAACTCTCGGGTGCTTCGAGTCCAACATGCAACTTATTACCGCCACTGTAGGTACGATTTTCCAATACTGATATTCTCTCAGGGACGCCGCGTGCTTCAATACGGCTGCAAATTAGGCGGATTTGGAGGCGCTCGTCCTCGTTCGCTAATATTTTTACAATAAAACCTTCCGACTGCGTATTTTTAGCGCTCGCCGTCTCCAGCAGGATGTGCGTCGATACGTGTGTTATTCAGGTGCAGTTCGAGAGAAGATTGACTGTCTGCAACGCCGGAAAAACACTCCGTTGGTTTCAAAATAACCTCCTGATTGCAACAAATGCAATCGTAACTCTTCGTCCTTACTTTTCTGTGGTTGTTTGTGAGGTCGCGTGAGTTTAACTGTGACAGGAAACTCACGTTAGCACAGGAAGAACATGCAAACCGCACAAGGAAAGCCTGGAACGGCACAAACCGCCATGTCGCATGAAAACCTGTGTTGGTTCCTGTACATTAAAGACTTTTCCGGAGGGTCTCTCGCGACGCTCTTTTCCGGCATCGTCGGGCGGAGATTTCGCCGCGTAAATTTAAGTCGGACGTGCAGAGCCGCAAGCTTCCCTGCGAGAGTCGCGACCAGGCGAATAACATTCGCGGCGACGCACGTGAGAGATTCAACGTGACGAGTTCGCTCATCGGCCATCTGCTTCCTCCTCCTCCTCCTCCTCTCGGAAGACGCCGATGGGCAGCGAACCGCTAACCTTTTGGGGGGGAAAAGGCTAAGAATAAACACTTCAATAAAGCATTCTTGATGGCTGGTAGCTGTTGCCGGCTGGACATTCAGACAGTGCAGCGGCGCGGAAAGGTCACTTGCCCCAAACATATGGGTAATTGGGCCGAAAATACCACCTGGCATGTTTTCTTCCCACAAGGTGTCGCCGACAACGTCAACCTTTGCAGCCGTCCGATTAGAACCCGCAGCATGCGGAGCGGCAATTATGTTCCGTCAGTCCACATAACAAATGGTCCCATTTACAGCCCAAAATGTTTATTTAAAGTTGGCAGCTTCTCGGAGCGCCGGCTCGGAGCGAACGCTCCCGGCGGAGGAGCCGGCGCTCCGACGCGAGGAGGCCGTCAGGAAAAGTTCCTCCGAGTTTCGTGCGTCTTTATGTCGACGGAGGGAACTAAAAGCTAGCCTTTAGATTTTTACAGAATCTAATTTTACACGTTTTCCTTTCACCGATAAACGCAGTTTGTTGGAGTAAAAAGGAAGAATTATCTGTTTATGAATAAAATAAAACACCAAAAAATGCAGTAAATCTTGGATCAAGAAAGTTATTTGTTGTTAAAATAGGTTCCAAAAGAAAGATGAAATTAGAGTAACAACAAATGTTTTTAATTTGTTCATTAGATTGAAATACACCAAATACATAAAAAATACTTTATTTATCAGAACAAATTTAGACAAATTAAATCTAAAAGAAAAAAACATCTCGTCTAAAAAAATAAAAACTAAAGGAGAGAAAAAAATGTAATAAAGCGTAATTATAGAAAGTGAAACAGGACTAAATAGAAAATAAATAAAGGCTGTTTATTCAGGATGTTACATGAAGACTTCTATTTACAAGATATGAAGGTTTCTATTTATTAGGATTTATGAAGTAAAAAAAAAAACACAGATAAATAAAATAATTAAATAAATAAATAAAAAATAATTAATTTATCAGAACAAATAAAGACAAATTAAATCTGAAAGAAAAAACATCTCGTCTAAAAAAAAATAAAAACTGAAGGAGAGAAAAAAATGTAATAAAGTATAGTTAAAGAAAGTGAAACGGGACTAAATACAAAATAAATGAAGGTTGTTTATTCAGGATGTTATATGAAGACTTCTATTTACAAGATATGAAGGTTTCTATTTATTAGGATTTATGAAGTAAATAAAAAATAAATAAAAAAAATAAACCACAGATAAATAAAATAAATAAATAAAAAAATTTAAAAAAATTATCAGAACAAATTAAGACAAATTAAATCTAAAAGAAAATACATCTCGTCTAAAAAAAATAAATAAACAAATAAAGGAGAGAAAAAAAGTAATTAAGTGTAATTAAAGGAAGTGAAACGGGACTAAATACAAAATAAATGAAGGTTGTTTATTCAGGATGTTACATGAAGACTTCTATTTATAGGATATGAAGGTTTCTATTTATTAGGATTTATGAAGCGCAAACAGGAAAAGTCGTCAGAGAAGAAGCGCGACTTGTTTTTCTGATCTTTCGCGACTCGATCAAATAAAGCGTTAAAAGGAGGAAATGATTTTTGCTGCGCTGAGCTGTGACGATGATGATGATGATGAAGACGGAGCGCTTGTGACGGCCGGCTTCGCCGTCTGCGTTGGTCAATGCTCCGGAAACTTTCTATTGATGAGGCCGCTTTTAACTCAACATCAGAACAGGAGTCGGGGAGGCCGGATGTTTGCGGCCCCGGCGATTTCTCCTCCTCGCAGGAGACGCCCGTCGATATCTGAGTCATCGCCGCCTGCGACGCGAGGACGGCCGCGGCCTCGGGAGGCGCCGAGCTCCGACTCGTTCGCTCCGTTAGGAACACGGAGGCTCTGTCCACGATGTCCCCTCCGCTTGCGAACTCATGGACGGAGAAGAAACCTAACAATTTTCGGAAAAGTGCCGCAAAGAAACTCTCAAACTGGATCCAACGATGATAAAGACTCGGACCCCCATCTGGTCCCAGAGCCCAGCTTGAGAACCGCTGACCCAAATCTCCGTTTTTCCCTCTTCGTCTTTGTATAAACTTCAATCGGCAATGAAGAGAAATTCATTGAGCGGCTCCAAAAATTGGTTTCCTTTCTTCCTTTGTGAAGTCCGGGCGACATCGATGGTTTGTGGCTGAAAATTGGCGCAATCGACTGGAGGGAAGCGAAATCACGCGACGCGCGTTTGTTTTGGTGCGAGCGAAAACAGACGGAGGTGTTTCATTTCCTTTAATTATGTCTCTGGAGTTGAATTCCCCGAACATGGTCGTCGTCGTCGTCGTCGTCCCGGCTCGGCTGTTTTCTTCTTCTTCTTCTCTCTTCTGATGTTGGTAAAACGCGGAGGTGGGAAACCGTCAGCGTACCAGCGGCGTTCCGATCCCGGTCGGGGGCGTCCATCGATCCGACCCGCGCTCGGTCGGCCCCCCTCGGACTCGCCACGCTCGGCCCCGCCTCCCACTCCGGGCCGCCGCTTTCGGGAGCCCTGCGAGGCGCCCTCTCCGTTCTCTCTGGCGGCGGCGGCGGCGGCGATGAGTAAGGGCCGTGTCCTGGAGGCATTTCACTGGCAGCTTCTCCGCCGCTGTTCTTTTTTTAAAAGCTCCCGTGTCAAAGTTCCCCTTTGCGCCTCTCAAGGCAGGTTTGCACTTTGTCTTAATTTGAGCGCTGCTGTTTTCATCTCGCCGTTTCGGGCGCCGCGGAGAGCAGAGAGCAGCTTTGTAGATCCTCGGCGCTGCACACCTACGCCGCCGAGCCACTAACTCGCACTGTTTGAAGTCCAGCTTATCGGCCGCACACTCGGCGAGAATTAAATGGGATGGAGGCGCTTTTTGGGGGGGGGGAGGTTCGGTCAACGGACTCGGAGAAATAAAGTACTCCTCACATCCAGACCCTCCATCGATCCTTTTTGGCGTCTGAACGGCGGCGATCCTGCTCCTGGTTTGGACGTATTTACCTGGTGTCATTTGGCAGCGGTGTCCAATGGAAGGGTCTTGGACCCCCTCGAAGGGGGCGCCAGGTCTTTGGATGTCAATGGAAATCTAAACGGAAGGTTCCGGACTGTCTCGTGACCGCTGACTGCTCTTTTAGAGGAATCTCGGTGGCGTCTAACCAGGGATTAGGGACCGGATTTAGACAGCCCCACTAGGGGGTGCAGGTAGAATATCAGGGGGGGCAAGTGTGGTCATGCCGCTTGCACGGTCGGAAGATTTTGGGGGGGGGGGGGGCAATCACGGCATTTGGGGGGGCGTTGCCCCTCCGTGCCCATGCCTACATCCGGCCCTGCGTCTAACTGACGATTTCATCGCCTGAATCTTTTATTAAACACCAAAATGTTCCGTTCGGTTCTTCCCGAATCGCCGCCGCGAGAACCTTCGCCGTCCTCTCGTCATTAACCGTCCCCCGTTTAAGCCGCTGCGCTTGTTCGTCTTAATTGGAGGTTAACCGCCGGCGCGCTCGTCTCCGTGTGACCGACGCGCACCCCGCCAACCTCTTGAAAAAGACACCTTGTTCCCGATTCAGCGTGTCAGCCAGGTCGTCGCTTCCACCGCAAAACGGCGGGGAAAACGCGAGCGCCGTGAAGAGGCGGTTAAAAAAAACAACCTCTCATTTCATCCACATTAGTTTGATTGTTTGGCTCCGGATTGTGACGCAGAAAGAAACAAAATAAGCCTGATTGTGAGCGTTTGGTGGCGTCGTAAGCACGAGGACTGAAAAAGGGAGTTACAAAAAAGCCCCAAAATGTTGAAATTGTGCGTGAAAAAGTTGAATTTGGAACGGAGCCCGAGCGCATCCTCCGGATGCCACGTCTGGGTGTCGTTTTCTGGCATCTCTTCCACATAAATTAACATATGCTGTAATTACAGTTTATGAAAAAGGGGGAAACGCCAGGGCCTCAAACGCAATGAAAATTCAATAAGGCCGTTGTGTAATCATTAGTTCTGCTCCGAAAGATCTCTTGGAGTTAATGTATGTGATTAATTACCACCGGAAGAGTGTGTTCCCCCCCAGAAAACACTCTAATTACTCCGCACTCGGTTAACAACAAACACGCCAAGCGGGCGAAGAGCTCGTTTGGCCGAATCTGCTTATTTTTCTACGTCGCGCGTGCCGCGGCGCGGAAACGGTCGGCGCCGACGGTGCGTTTGGGCCTCGGCGTGTGGACGATGGCGTGTTTTACGGCCGATGAAACGCTGATGGCGGCAGACCGACTTTATGAGGAGGAAATGTTGCTTCCGTGTCCCGTTCTGCCGCCATGTCGCTCACATGAAACGAACATGCTGCTCGTAAAATGGCACGCGTCTCGCTGACCGGCTCGAAATGATCATTAAGTGGCTTTTAATTTATTTCAATATTTTATTTTTCGAGTTTAACAAGGAAAAAATGGTTGATTTAACACTTATCTTTTTTTGCAAATCATTTCTTTTCGCAAAAATCTTGTTGACAGATTTTAGGGTTTTTTTTTTGATTTTTTTAAAAGTACAATAAAATTGGAAAATAAAAAGTAAAAAACTGAGCAAAAAGAATAAAAGTTGAATAGAATCGGCCGGGATCGGCGTTCTGGCGGGTTGTTGGAGGAGTCCCAGAGCGTCCCGCTGTCCGGTGGAGCCCGTAGTTCCTGCTGGTCGGGAACTTTAAAGTACCATCCCGGTGAGGTCGGCTGAAAATGCAACGTCATCACTCGGCAGAAATTTATTTCAATATTTATTTTGTTTTTTCGAGTTTCACAGGAGAAATGGTTGATTTAACACTTATCTTTTTTTTTTGCAAATCATTTCTTTTCGCAAAAATCTTGTTGATAGATTTGGGTTTCATTGAGATTACATTTTTTTGAAAGAATAGAATTAAAAATACAACAAAATTGGAAAATAAAATGTAAAAAACTGAGCAAAAAGAATAAAAGTAGAATAGAATAAAAAATCTATTGAAAAATGATTAAAAGAATGAAATTAGATAATATGTATGTATATAAACTCTAGAAAGAGATCCTTGTTGGTCATTTGCTTCGTATTGACGAGCAGGATGTCAAAGGTTCAGGACTTGAACTTTATCACGTTATTTGTCCCAACTTTTCGTACTTTCCGTTAATTATTTTCTCTCGCATACGTCGTGGCTGTTCTGCCCGGAAGATTCGGGCCTAATTTATTCATCATCAAACTGAAAGCAAGACACATTTGATACTTTTCGCTGCAAGTGCTGAAACGCGACTATAAAAAACTTGTTGGCCTCTCCGCCGCAGCTTAAATGTCAAGCCAATTATCCTGCTTTGTAGTTGCGTCTCGCATTAACCCTCCTTGCTCTTAACCCGGGTTCATCCGTCCCTCAGACGCACGAAACATCACCAAGTTTTCCGCCGATGGATCTGGCACACCTCCCCCTCCGCGGACTTTCTTGTGATGGGCCGTGCCTGCGGGGGGGGTCGCGGCCTTTATTCATCACCGCCGCCCACTCGTCCGTCCGCCAGCCTGTCTCTGATATCCATCAACAGCGAGCCTTCCTTTTTTTTTTAAAATAAATTCGCTCGCCCACGTTGGTTCTTACCTCTGAACCCTCATACCAGGCGCACGGCAGCGCTCCCAACGCGGCGGCAGAGTTTCACCGAGGGTTTTTGGTCTTCACGTCGGCCGCAGCTCAAAGTTTACAAACTGCTGCAACTTGAACCGTTTTCTTGTGAAAAGATATCTGGATATTTTTAGTAAACTGCAGCCACGGTAGCATGAAATGATACTCGTGGTAACGTCTTTAGTATTGCAGTAACGGTTACGTGGGCTCCGTTTGGCTCCACCAAAACATCGTCAGAAGGCGCTGCTGTTTTCAAGGGTGGTGTCACTGAGGTCCCGCACAGGTTGCCATGGCAACATCAAAGGCCCAATAAGTATGACATGAACATGATGACGTCATAAAAAGGGAGTCAAGGCTTTCTCCACTGGTTTCGTAATGGGTGGATGGATGGATAGAAGGATTTTCTCGGTAACATCCAACCGTCCATGCATCCATCTTTTTTCTGCGTTCCTGGCTGCTCGATTGAAGCACTGACGACCACCAATTATGGAGGTAAATGTTGAGGTCTCTTTTTTTTTTTTTTAGATGTTGCTTGTGGGAATTTCCCACGTTGTGATGGATGAACAACATTTGTCCATCTCCAACTTTGTCCGGCATCGTTTGACTCTGGAGACTTGACGAGTCCCTCAAAGGTTCACACAGATTTAATGCAGTGACATCTTGAATGAGCGATAAGTCGTCACTCGTTTACAGTGAAATATTCACGCAGACCCGACAAACCTCGGGTCCCTTCGCTGAGCACGATCTGTGTGGGAGCCTTCGCCGTAACTCGAGTAACGGAGCAAGAAAACGGGGCATTTCTGGGCGCCCGTGTGTATTATTTGTATGTAAATGTTTGTGGACGGAGCTGCAGAAATGCACTTCACAACAACAAACACCGCCGCGACACCTCACTGGGCTCTGCGACTTCGCGCCGCGGCTGGGCGGACTCGGGAGGAAAGCTCTGGAGCGGAGCGGCGCGGCGTGGCGGTAATGGAGTTGGAGTCGCGTCTCGTGTTGGGGAGCGACGGCGGATATCAAACGGCAGCAGGAGAGGAGGCGGCGGAGAACGCGGGCGCAGGTGTTTGAGGCTTCGCACCGAAGTTTCCTTGTTAATTGGAGTGTCGGGACGGAGCGCGGGAAGAAGACATGAAACATTGAGCCGGCCGCTCGCGCGTCCTTTTCGTTAAAAAAGCGAGGCGACGGCGCTTCAGAGGCTAATTACATTTCAGTATCAAAGAGCAGGAAGCGCTTCCAGCTTAAGGCCCAAATACGCGGGCCGACCTCCCCCTCATTACTTCACAGGATCGGGCCGCCCGGCGCTTTTTGTTCTCGTCCGTCGCTCGGCCGGCGTCAGCCCGTGTTTACCGCGGGTCGGGGGGAACGCCGCGCCGTACGTAGTTGTGTTTGCATATTGTTTGTTGACTCGTCTTTCCGACGGGAGGCTTTACGCTTCGGAGAACAAAGGCAATGTTTCCAATTATAGTGGATTTCATTTGGCTGATGCATCGTCATGGCCGCAGACTTGGACAGGTGTTGTTAGTTCCACAATGTATGTGTTGCGCCGGGGATGGCGGAGGTGGAGGCGGTGGGTTGGTTGGGGGCGGGAGGGGGGGGGGGGGTTGATGCGGGGGCTTCTTGCAGGGTTTTACTGGCCTGGGGGACAGCTGGTGCACTCTGTGTATTTTATTCATTACACATTAGAAAAGCCATCAGTAGCGAGTCCTCTGGGGAGTGTTTTGTTCAGGGCTGCGACGGCCTTGGCTGTATGTTTGGCACTCCTGTTTGAATAGGAAAGCAGTGCGAGTAAATAATTGTAGTTGGAGGAATTGCGCTTCATCACTTCGCAGACGCCAGTGATGAAGCTGGAATAGAAATCAGCCTGGGGGGGGGGCGGGGGGAGGGGGGGCTTCAGGTAGATATCCAACAGTATGAAAGCGTCCGATGGCCGGGATCGGCGTTCTGACGGGTTGTTGGAGGAGTCCCAGAGCGTCCCGCTGTCCGGTGGAGCCCTTAGTTCCTACTGGTCGGGAACTTTAAAGTACCTTCCCGGTGAGGCCGGCTGAAAATGCAACGTCTTCACTCGGCAGAAATTTATTTCAATATTTCTTTTGTTTTTCGAGTTTAACAAGAGAAATGGTTGATTTAACACTTGTCTTTTTTTTTGCAAATCATTTCTTTTCGCAAAAATCTTGTTGATAGATTTGAGGGGGTTTTTTTAGATTACATTTTTTGAAAGAATAGAATTAAAAATATAATAAAATTGGAAAATAAAATGTAAAAAACTAAGCAAAAAGAATAAAAGTAGAATAGAAAAAAAAATCTATTGAAAAATGAATTAGAATGAAGAATGAAATTAGATAATATGTATGTATATAAACTCTAGAAAGAGCTCCTTGTTGGTCATTTGCTTTGTATTGACGAGCACGATGTCAAATGTTCAGGACTTGAACTTTATCACGTTATTTGTCCCAACTTGTCGTACTTTCCGTGAATTAGTTTCTCTCGCATACGTCGTGGTTGTTCTGTCCGGAACATCAAGGCCTAATTTATTCATCATCAAACTGAAAGCAAGACACATTTGATACTTTTCGCTGCAAGTGCTGAAACGCGACTATAAAAAACTTGTTGGCCTCTCCGCCGCAGCTTAAATGTCAGTATTCTGACGGGTTGTTGGAGGAGTCCCAGAGTTTCCCGTTTTCCGGTGGAGCCATTAGTTCCTGCTGGTCGGGAACTTTAAAGTACCTTCCCGGTGAGGCCGGCTGAAAACTCAACGTCATCACTCGGCAGACCTCTGATTGGCCGGCGGGGGACGCCGACCACTCATGAAGGCGAATCAAAGCCTCAAAAAGTGGAGGTGCCCCTCTTGTAGTCCTGAAACTCTGTCCCCATTGGTCCCTTTTATCAGTTCGTCCGACTTCTGGAAGGATCAGAAACCGACCACGAGATTCGAATATAAAGTGTAGAAGAAGAAGTCGCCTTTTGTTAACAAACACGCACTTCTTCCTCGTTTCATCACCAAACTGATTATCGTTCCTCCGTCTTTCCCCTGGAACTAATCATGCTCTCAGGTGCAACTGTGACAATATTGATGCTTTTTCGCAGCGCCCGTAATTACACGTGCCGGCGACCCCGAGGCTAATGGCCAGCTGGGTTTTGATGAGGGGCGACGGGAAACCGCCGCGGCCGGAGCGGCGCGAGTCCTCGCCGCCGCCGCCGACCGGAGCGTTTCCTCCGCACCCAGATCTAATTAATCAAAGGCCTCATCACTTTGTGGGGGGGGGGGGGGGGGGGGA
>JASSRZ010000083.1:12406978-12421791 GCA_032164315.1 Malacoctenus gilli | reverse complement strand
TGTGTGTGTGTGTGTGTGTGTGTGTGTGTGTGTGTGTGTGTGTGTGTGTGTGTGTGTGTGCGTGTGTGTGTGTGTCACCCCAGCTGGATCATGGCTCTATTAAAACAATAAGATATGTGTCGCGATAATCTGCCAGCAGAGACGAGACACAAAGCTCGCACGCCGCCGCTCGCTGCTCGCCACGTCCTCCGTCTTCATTATTGATTTTTGTTGTTTTTTTTTCCCGCTCACATGATCCATGTTTTTCCATTTACTTGTCACTTTTTATGTTCCCCGACACGATTCCGGCTCCAATAAAAGACGGTCGTCTCGGATCCTTTCCCGCCGGCAAACGCAAACGTATGGCCTCGTACCTGCGGAAGGTGACGCGCGTGAGTGCGTGAAAGCGCTTGGCGGTCGCTTCCTCTCTCGCCGGTTAACAAAGACAAGCTGCGGGAGTTAAACGGCTCCTGTTTTCCAGCTGGATTTAAAAGGTTCCTCACGTGGCTCGAAACGAGACCCGAGAGATAAAACTCTGCTGGAACCTTTAAGTGGAACCTCCGAATTCAGGAGCTTGAGTATTTTATCGAAATAGCCGATAATACCGGAGTTCCCGCGTTTTGTTTCGGAATTCGCCGTGTTTTCTCTCGCGTTTCCCAGCTATTTTTTTGTTCAGAGACGCAGCGGCGCCTCAGATGTCGGAGCGCCAACCTCCCGTCCGAAGGTCGGCGCTCGGATCCCCGTCTCGAAAGCCCCCTTTTCATGCTGAGCGATCCGTCTCGGGAATTTCGCCGCTCGCCTCGCTCCTGAAAAGACGAGCGGACGCGGATCTTCGCGGGGCTCGACGCCCCCAGCGGAGACGGATCCTCTCCGCCTGCGTGGTCGAGGTGTTGGCATTAGTTTACTGCTAATGTAAAGCCTGATTGATGCCGCCGTAAAGGCTGCGCGCCCGCGAGCGGGATGTCTTTAAAACCTCTGTAATCTTGATAAAATACAATGTGGAAGCGGATAAAAGGCGGAGATGAAGGCGTACGTGTCGGGGTGGATTAAGGCGGCCGCATCGGAGGAACGTCGGCGATGTGATGCCTGCTACTTAAAGCCCCGCGCACGCCGGGCGGGATGTGCTTCTGCGAGCGGTCTGCGGCGGGAAATGACCGAAGAATGTCGGGAAAACCGTCGGAATTCTTCACCGATTTCAAACCGTTACGATCCGAAACTCCACGTCGTCGTCGATCAACGCGAACGCGTCGCTTTCCTCTATTTTCATTCCCTCGACTTCTTGTGTTTCTCAGCTGTCATTGGCCGAGATTTGAGTCCGTGCGCCCCCTACAGTCCTGGAATATATACTGCAGCATTTTTTTGCCAAAAAAAGACTAAAAAACCTTCGAATATCATCAAATATCGTGTTTTTTTGGTGGCATTTTCAAGAAATTCCAAAAATGACACAGAAAGATGCTTTTTTGGCCTGATGTGTCGCGTGTAAATGCGCCCCCTACAGTCCTGGAATATGTACTGCAGCATTTTTTTGCCAAAAAAAGGCTAAAAAACCTTCGAATATCATCAACTATCGTGTTTTTTGGTCGCATTTTCGAGAAATTCCAAAAATTAGAGACGGAAAGATGCTTTTTGGCCTGATGTGTCGTGTGTAAATACGCCCCCTACAGTCTTGGAATATGTACTGCAGCAATTTCGCCAAAAAATGACTAAAAAACCTTTGAATATCATCAAATATTGTGGTTTTTTGGTCGCATTTTCGAGAAATTCCAAAAATTAGAGACGGAAAGATGCTTTTTAGCCTGATGTGTCGCGTGTAAATGCGCCCCCTACAGTTCTGGAATATGTACTGCAGCATTTTCGCCAAAAACAGACTGAAAAACCTTCGAATATCATCAAATATCATGTTTTTTTGGTGGCATTTTCAAGAAATTCCAAAAATGAGAGACGGAAAGATGCTTTTTGGCCTGATGTGTCGTGTGTAAATGCATCCAGCTCAAAGAAGGCGACTTCATTTCCTCTGACTTCTTGCGTCTTTACTTCAGGTGATAGAAGAAGAGTAGCGTAACGAAGGAACTTCGGTCCCACCAGCGCGCCCTCGCATTGCACCCTGTCCTAATTCCTCCGCTCGTACTCTTCCCTAAACCTCGCCGCCGTTTCCGCCGCGGCTTCCTTTGCCTCCAGCTGCGAGCGACGACAGCGTGTCCAAAGCACTCGCAGCGAGCCGCGAGCGAGGATCTCAGAAGTCTCTCTCTCTCTCGCTCTCTCTCGCTCGCTCGCTCGCCTCCACAAACACAATTACAGTAAATTAAGATGAATGCAACATGTGCTTTAATTTTCGGCGCCGTCGGAGCCGTCCGGGAGGCTGCCGTCACTTTGATTCCGCGGGAGGACGCGGCGCCCTGCTCTCGCTCAACTTTCCCCGACGTGGCTCCGGAAAGAGATAAATATGAAGTATGAGGGCTTTCAGTACTGCTTAGGCCTGCAAAATAAGTCAATTAGTCACGGCGGGCGGCAGTCGAATGGAGATTCCGCGTGATGGTCTTAACGAGGGCCCGCGTAGGACAAGCGGCGGACAGCTCGTTAAATTAATCCTTTGGGTCTGCTGCAAGTGGAATGAGGCATGTGTCTGTGTGACCTGCTTATGTCCTCCACATTACATTACAGAGGGGAGCGGGAGGATGCACACACACACACACACACACACACACACACACTGGCACAACAGACTCGCAGCTCCAAATGGACTGTGGAAAATATTTCTGATCAAAGTTTCTCTGTGGCCTCGTGGTTGCTCAGATTACATGAAAAAGCTGCCAGCGGGGAACTCGGGAGTCTGTCTCGCTCGCTCTCTCGCTCGCCCGCTCGCTCGCTCTTACTCACGCTGTCCCTTTTTCTCACTTTCACTTCTCTCTCTCTCTCTCGTGTTTTTCCCGGCCCCCCCCCCCCCCCCCCCCCGTCCTCCTCCCCCTTCCTCCATCTCTGACTCATTAGGTCCTATAAACACGGCTCCCCGCAAAAACACAAGCACTCTCGGCCCTCCCGGACGATCTAATGAAGATGTCGCGCGACGGCTCCACTCGTCCGCGCTGCTCTCGGTTTCGCGAGCCGCCGCGACCGAGTTTGACGTCTCGCGCCGTCTCTCTGTAAATATGAGCACATCGGATGAACGACCAACTGTTCTGCTTCCTCTTGTTTTTCTTCTTCTGCGGCAGCACATCCAGACGTTTTTTTTCTTTTCCTACCCAGCAGCTTCGAGGAAAGGCGGCAGAGCCCTTGTTTGATCGCTAATTTAGAGTGAAGCCAAACTCTCAAACATACAAAAAGCAGGGAACTTCCGAATTAAAGCATGGAACAAAGTCTGAATCAAAAGTAGTCGTCTGGATCTGGACTTTTTTACACTTTCTGAACGATCTTTTCTCACGTTAACGTCGTCTGATTGCGTATTATCCTTCGAAAGCTCCCCCGCCTTGACTTTTTCTCCGTGTTTCAACGAGCAGCCCATTGCGGGGGGGTTAACACAACGCCGGCGTCGGACCACTCGCCGACTTCACATCACACCTCTGTCCCACGTAACGGATCCCATCTGACTCGGAGCGCCACCTGAATAACAAAGCCGGCGAGCGTCTCGGCAGCGGCGGATGGATGTCCAGGCGCCGGGGTCGCCGGACGACTCCGTCCCATCCATTTCAATCCCGCCGGTGTCTCTTGTTTACCCGAAGAGAGAGAGAGAGAGAGAGAGAGAGAGAGAGAGAGGATGGGGAGACCTTCTCCTCCAGCCCACCGGCTACCAATTTACTCCTCTGTTCTCATTTCCCAACCATGAGAGAGGCCTATAAATTGCCCTGGGGAGCTATTCTCCCCCACCCTCACCCCCTCACCCCCTCACCCCTCCACCCCCCTCCGCGGTGTTCTCTGTTTTTTCGACGTGCGTCTACCTAAATCACTGTCTCGCCTTCTTTAACGCCGGAGTCTCTGTGGCACGATTCGAGCCTTCTTCGCGAGGCGGCGGCAGCGGCGGCGGCGATTCCTCTGACTGCAGGTGGATTTCTGCTTCCACCCCATAATAAACGGTCAGATGTGGACTGTTTGTTTGGAGGGTGTTACAGCCCAAACTCCGAGGAGCTTCTGTGGGACATTTTGTTTCACTGCAGCCAAACTCGACAAACACTTGTCGGAAAACAGGTAGTGCGAAGGAGTGCGAGGGCAACAGGCGAATACTAGACCACGTACATACCGAGCGAACTTGGGGGATTCGTCACCGACCAATCAGCTGACAACAGTGTTGTAGCTCCTCCCTAATGAACACTGGTGCCAGGTACCCCTTCGGTGCTTTGGGTACCATCCATAGCTTTTGACAGTTGAGACAGGGAAGAAACCTTAACCGTTCCGATCGGTACCGATTAGACCCATACCGTTTGGACCCTTATTTTACCTTTCAGACTCGTACTGGTCTGTCCATACCTCTTTGATCCATACCGGTCTGACTTTCTGGTACTGTTCTGCCAATTCTGTTACCCTTCAGACCAGTATTCTTCTGTCTCGTACTCTTCCGACCCTTCCTGTACCATTTTGGCCTTTTGTGTACCTTTGAGACCCGTACTCTTCTGACCCTTACCGTCTTGTTCCATACCGTTTAGACCCGTACTCTTCTGGCTGTTCGTGTACCTTTATGATCCTTCCTGTACCTTTCAGACCTGTACTGTTTTGACCCATACTGTTCCATTTAGACCAGTAGTATTCTAGCTGTTCCTGTACCGTTCTGGTCTGAATTGTTTAGAACCGTTCCGTTCTGACCTTTCCTACCGGTCATGAGGTAAAACCACAGGAGTAACGGTTCAGATAACCTACAAAAGCTTCGGGGATGATCACAGTTTAATGCTTTTCGAGGTGTCGGGCCGGCGAGGAAAGTTGCTTATTAGCATTATCGGGAAGTGATTGAGCGACGGTACCTCCCAGGACGGCCTGAGGAGAGGAGCTTCCCGGTGAACGGAGAGGATGAAGATGTGGGACAGGATATTGAGGCTTCGCTCGCGGGCGTCATTTGTTTTTCCCTGGGTGCAAAGATTATCCGGTTGAGTGATGGCGGTGGCCTTGATCAGCCCCCCTGCGCCCACATACAGCCGTATATCAGATGTCACGCCGCGGCGAGACCATCAACCCTCCGCCGGACCGGGATGCACATATTTACCGTTGTAAATGACGCCCCCGCTCGGTAAACGCGTGCCGGGCTGAATGATGCATCGCTCGCCGCGCATTCTCAGTAATTGCCGGCTTCCATATATCGGGGAAATAATGACGGCGAGTCGCTCGGCAAGCAAAAAACCGGCAAAGATGACGTGTTGAGGAACTCTGTCTCCCTCCTTTTTTTTGTCCTTTTTCCTCCCTTTTCGCTCTTTTGATTATAGCTCACGCTCATTAAGCTGCCAGCACTGGAATTGTAGGAATCTATCAGGCCGATCAGAATTAGCTGCAGGTCTTATTCTGCCCGAGTAAAAGCTCGTCGTGACAGAGCGAATGAATCAGTTGGCTAAGCAGAGAATGGACCTCGAAAGCTGATTGCGGGGATGGAGGCAAGAGGGGAAATATGTTCGCCCATTAATTAATCTAATAGTTTTCATGGGACAAAGAGAGCAGATCTGCGCTGGCTGCATAATGAGGGCCCGGAACAAAGTCGTTCGCCGCATCCCATTTAAAATAATGCGCGTGCAGGCTGAAGGCGGGAGACGAGGCGGAACGCGAAGGATCGTCCGCCGGAGGAGGATTCACCCCCGACGCTCCTCTCCATGATGCCTCTTTAACCCTTGAACACCCAGTCACAACTCACTCTGCCACTTTAAACCACCTAAACCTGCTGAGTCTCTTTCATTTGATGATATCTATTTATAAGAGATTTAATTTAGATTATCTTATTCAGGAGTTTAATTTTTCAATTTATCCTTTACGAATTTTTTTCTTTTTTTTGTCCCTTTTTAAAATCTATTTATTTTTCTTAGTTTCTTGGAATTTTTATTTCTATTTTACTTGTTTTTTTTACTATTTACTTTTCTTATTTATTCTTGTTTTAAATGTGTTTATTTTTTATCTTATCTGAAAATTTGTAAATATTTTTTTAAAAATGACATTAAAAATGCATGTATATTTAAATATTTTTACTAATTAATTTCAAATATATTTCCAAGCCAAAAACCTTAAAGCAAAATACAATAAAATTAAATAATTAAATCATAATAAATGATGATTAATTGAAGGTTTTATCAGGCCGAGTGAGGGTCCTTGATCTTTTTCTTGATTCGCAGCTAATTACAATTGGCCTGAGCAAATGGACGTGAAAGGGTTAATGAGATCTTCAATGCGCTAAATGGCTGAAAAATAGGTGCCGCTCCGGCCGCGAATCGGGCGCAGCTTTGAGAGAAAAGCAGCGTTTTCACCGGGGCCCCAAACGTTAATCAGTCGTCGGTTCTGAAAGAGCCGCGTCGGAAATCGAGAAAAATTAATTTTCGGCTGTTCTGATTGGCGGCGAGCGAGCGGCGAGCGAGCGGCGCCGCCGCGGTTTGATTGGAGAGTCGGCCGCGGCGATGCCGCAGCTCAGTGGTGCAAAACGGTTTGGGGAAACAGCCTCGATCTTATTGAATTTTAATTCGCCGGGTCTCTGGTGCGTGTGATATGGGGGGGGGGGGGGCGCCTCTGGCCATCCTCGCTCACCTTTCCTCTTCCATTTGATCCAGTTCTCACACCCGCCGCTCAGCTCGACTCCAGCAACGCGCGTCTATCGCTGAAAGCGGAGGACAAATGGAGCCCGACGGGTTGAAGGGGTCCGCTGGGATTCGGGATCATTATCCGGCGTTCAGCGTTCGGCACGCCGGCCTCGCGTAGCCCACTAATTGTTTCACCCGCAAATGGATTTAATATGAGTTGGACACTTTACATCGTCCAAAGCCGCCTTTATAATCATCGGGCTAATTAGGCTCTTTAGTATGTTGACTTTTTGCGATCCGAAGTTGACCTTAGTGCCCGGTAACGCGGAGTCGGAGCCATTATTGGCATCGTTACGTGCAGGGCGGCAGGTTAATTGATCCATACGGCGCCCGAAAAGCCTAATTTACTCGTCAGAATTAATGGGAACCATAATTGGGGGCGATAATACAAAAGAGGGTGACATGTAAGGGAAAGGATTATTTGCTGCGAGGTCACTTCCACGAATTCATCACACGTGTTGCAACAACTGGTCTTTGGCGGCTCGTTTCGAAGCCGTTTCTCCGCCAATTCGACGGCTTTACGACTTCTTCTTCTTCTGCAGGAAAATCCCAGAATCGGTGAGCATCTAGTGGCCGTTTGGTGGTACTGCAAGTCCCCAAAGAGTCCTCCAAGTTTTGTAAACTGTGGAGCTCTTGTTTTCACAGAAACGTTGAGTAATTACAGCTTCAATCTTGTAATTACCGTGAGTTGTGCTGTATTGCAACACTCTCCCGTCTCTCTCTCTCTCTCTCTCTCTCTCTCTCTCTCTGCGGCTGAAACGCGGCACTCGGCCGCCATGTTGAGTTGCTCGCCGCCGCCGCCTCCTGGAGGCCGGATTCCCGCTGAGCGACCAGAACTAACCCTGTATTTCAGTTGAAAGCGAAGAAAATGGACAGAGGCATTTATCTGGCCTCCGACTGTGCCGCTATCTGTTTACTGGTCGCCTCTGATGGACGCGTGGCGGAGGAGCATTTGGCCGCCCTGGACGGCGCTCAGAGGGGCTCCGGAGGCCCCCGAGGCGTGCCTGAAAGAGCGACGACGGCGCCGAGGTGGCCGGTTGAAAGTCCATCTATCAGCCCGAATGGATCTGCGGCAGCCACTCGTGTGGACGCGGGAGATAAAACAGAAAAAAAGCATTATCGTGGCGCCGGACTGAGGAGAAACTGCCCGTCAAACCTGGCGACGCGGACACGCCACAAAACCCCGTTCAGGTGCAAAGGCGAGACGCGGGATTTACCCGGTCTGGGATTTGTGAAGATAGAGGCCGGAATTTTAGGGATTTCATCATTTAAAAACAAGAATTTCCTCCTTTCCTTCTGGGAAGTTCCCAGATTCGCTGTTGTCTCGCCAGCGTTAAACCGGTAACGGTGGGAGTTCTTGAGGTAAATGTGGGGCGGTTTTGCCGCGAACAGCTCCTCGCTTTGAAGGCTTCACTGTTTGTTCTGGCTGATACTTCTAACAGCAGCACTCTGGGAGGGAGGGAGGGAGGGAGGAAAAGGGGAACAAACATTGAACTCCGGAGTCCGGAGTCTACGGCGCCGCGCCGTCGATTCCTCGGCGTCCCGGCGGCCAAACGCGGACGCTGCAGCGCATCGATCACAGCGGCTTCGATAACACGCATTAACGTCATAAAAATCAAGAGGATTTTTGTTCGATTGCTTCATGCGTCATCTCTCAAATTACATTACCAAATAATACTTCAAGTTTTTTATTGCTATTTAGGAATATTATCACGGGGAGACGCGGCGTTCTACTACAGTGAGCTCAGATTTACTGTCAGCCTGTGTTGTACATCCAGCTATTGATTTTCTATTGGTGCACTGTGTGTGTGTGTGTGTGTGTGTGTGTGTGTGTGTGCGTGTGCGTGTGCGTGTGCGCGCGCGCGGTGGGGGTTGGGCTGGAGCGTGAGCCGGCACACACCGCTCGATAGCGGAGCGACACCCTGCAGGGCGCCGCTGGATCGCGGCGCTGTTGTTTTGCAGATGGGGAAGCGGCGGCGGCGGCGGAGTTTCGTCGGGCATCCGGCTCGATGGGCGAGCGCCGGGAAACGCTTCCGAAAAACCAGGCGAGCTTCGTCCCGGGTTAGCGGGCAGCCGTCGCTCTTTTCCGGCCGCCGCCGCCACTCGATTTCGGGGTGAAACGTCGGTCGCTGGAAGCGTTTGAGGTCGCAGTCTGTGCGGGAACGACCGGGAGTCACGGAGCAACAGGCCGGATTTCCTCGGGATCGTTGGCGAGCTGTGACCGCACGTGAACCCGTGACTTGCTTGAACGTAACCTCAGTCCCCTCGCGGTCTGATTTTGGCGTCCCCGAGCTTCGTTGTCGGACCCTCGCACTTGGGAGGAAGTCGATCCACCGCCGGTTTAGGAACAAATACGACGGTCTGATGCGGAGCGTTTCGCTGGCGTTTAGTCGTCTTTTCTCGCCGAGTCTCGCTTGTGGCCAAATCGCTCGCCGAATTTGAACGTTTTGGACCAAGAAAACCCAAATCTGAAGGTTTTTCACCGCTGATCGCTCGTAGAAACAGTTCTGGAGAGTCGCGAGTGTGAAAAAGCTTCACTAACAATCCCAAAAAAACATGGAGAGAGACATATTATGAGGGGGCCTGACGTGGGGGGGAGGAGGGGGGGTGGTCGGAGATAGAGAGAGGTAGCGCTGTCTGAAGAGCGCCGGAGAAAAAAGCCCAAGAAAGGAAGTTGGAGTGTGGCTCAGTGAGCCGGCGGAGAAGGAGGGAGTGTGTGGGAGAAAGAGGAGGAATGAGTGAGAGGTAATGAATAGCAAATCAGCTCCTTTATAAAACTCCTGCTTTCAGTGTTCAATCAGAGGAGCCTGGATTGGCAATTTTCCTCCGGCACAATAGAGCGGGCCCAAGAGGACCCTGGCCTCGGTTCAGAGGGGGAAAGAGAGACGAGGGGGAGGGAGGGACGGAGGGGGGGAGGGAGGGAGGGAGGGAGGGAGGCCTCGCCAGCTTCCAACCCCGTCCAGCCGGGCCTTCGGTCAAGTTTGGCAAAAAAAAACAGCGCAGACAGCAGGAGGCGCTCAGGAGCGGCTCGCCCTTTGACTCCGCTTTTCTTGCCGTCTTTGATGTGCGACGCGGCGAGAACGGGCGGCGGCGGAGGCGGCGGTTCGTCTCCTCGCTGCCGTCATTTGCATAAAGGAACTCCCCGTTTCCTCCCGTGGTGAGAAATCGCCTCGGGGGTGGAGAGGGAAAAGGGGGGGGAGGGGGAGGGGGAGGGGGAGGTGGAGCGACTGACGGAGCGCTCGCCGGTTGGACTCGGCGGGCTCCGAGCGGCGCCCGTCCGTCCGTGGAGCTCTTGTCTTGACGCTGATCTGCCTGAAATAGATGTTCATTATTTGGGGGGCCAGCAGCCGACCTTCGGTAGCAACGGTGACGAAACGCCGGAGAAATTTCCGTCCGTGAATCTACTTCGAAATAGAGACGCCGACGTACACAAACGTTCAAGTCTGTACGGTGGAACCGTAGAATCACCTGCATCCCTGTAGGCAGATGTACTTGAATATGCGTGTACACCATCGTGTATGCATGTTGTATTTTGTTCGGAGGTGCAAGTACACAAGTGTTTATGTTCAGTCGCGTGCTGTAATCTGTGTGTATTCAGATACACACGTATCTAAGTACACACACGTATCTGTGTACGTGTGTATACCAGCACGCCGGTGTGTAAAATTTCTGTGTTTGTGGTGTAAGTTGTTTAAAACTTCAGTATATGTGTCTACATACATAAATGTTGCATATCCGTGATCTCTACTGTGTATACACCAAGTGTGTGTATGTACTTGCATATGAGTGTACACCATCCTGTAGGCATGTTTGGAGGTACAAGTACACCAGTGTTTATGTTCATAATCGCGTGCTGTAATCTGTGTGTATTCAGATATGTGTGTACACCAGCACGTATCTAAGTGTACACACGCATCTGTGTACGTGTGTATACCAGCACGTGTGTGCGTGTGTGTGTGTGTGTGTGTAAAATCTGTGTGTTTGTGGTGTAAGTTGCTTAATACTTCAGTATTTGTGTCTTCAGACATAAATGTTGCGTATCTGGTTTCTACTTTGTGTACTCAAACTTTGTGTACACCAGTTGTGTGTATGGACCACTCTACACACAAATTGCAGGACATATAAACATCTCAGCGCTTGTGCTCGATCACACAAATATCCTCACGCAAACAGAGCAGTACGTGGACGAATGTTACACAAGTGTACACAAATCACATCGTGGACACACAAATCTGATTGTGTACACACAGATTGAGACACACACACACACACATCAGACTCCTCACAGACTTCAGTGGAAGAGCTGCAGCTCCCGTTTGTTCCCGTAATTGTTATTGTGCGAAACGCCGGCTGGAATTGGAAATGAATTGCTAATTAAAAGTAAACTGAGCATGCAAAGGAAAAAAAAAGTCGCACACAGCTAATTCGGTCCGGTCTAATAAGACACTTGATCACGCCGTTTGAGCGTTTACGTTATTAATTTGGCCGGGCGGCGTTTCTCGCTCCTTTTTCAAACGGCGCCGTTTACATAAGCGAGCGGAAACCAACGAGACGAAGTGCTCGGCGGCAGCTCCAACGGTCCGACCGCGTCCCCGTCAAAATCCAAAAAAAACGCTCGCCGAGTCACTTTTCAACACGGTCGTGCACGAGATGGATTCGGCACAGGAAGCCGCCTCCCACCGCTGGCGATCCGGCCCCCTAAAAAACTGCAATTTTTTTTTTTAAAAGTTGATTTTACCAGCTTGTACAAAAGACTCCTTTTATTTTCAAATACTATTTAGACATTTATGAAGATTCTATGTCCGTTTTTGTTAATGTTTATTTTCATTTTTATGAGCTATGACAATATTATGATGACGTGTATATCCTTCCTTTTCTAAAAAACTGCAGTTTTTATTTAAACCACACCGACTGACTCCGCGTCTTTTTCCTCTCCTCAACTCGCACTCCTTCGCCCACCGTAGAGGACGCTTAAATGATCCAATCTCCGGCGAAACTTAAAAATCTTACAAATTTGACTTGATGGAATAAATATATACAGTAACAGGGGGCGAAAAAGAAGACAAAAAAAAACCCACAAAAATGATCCAAAAGCATTTTCTACTTTTAGTGGAAACTCATTTCAGGAGCGTTCTGTAAATATATAATTAAAAAACAATCTTTTTTTTGTTCTGTTTTTCAGAAGCAATAAAATTGCTGTTTTTTTAAAAAAAAAACTGCAGTTTTTTAAAGGAAAAAAAGGGGGAAAAACCCAACTTTATACATTTTTCATTCCTAAATGCTCCAATTAAAACCATTCTACCAATGAAAGTCATTGCTGAAAATTGTTACGAAAAGGAAAACAAAGAAAACATCAGTAAAGAAGGGTTTTTTTTAAACTGCAGTTTTTTTGGGGTTAAGTTTGCCGGAACCTGGCTGGCGAATCTGTGGCGAGGAGAGAAAAGCGAGCAGAGGAAGCCGAGGTTGGCGGCGGCGGCGGCGTCGCATAGCGGAGGAGCGCCAAGCGATTTGAGCGACGGGAAAAATAAAGAATGAGCGGAATTCAACAGGCGTAATCAAACATAATGACTGCTATTGTGCCGTAATTGCTCTGGATGTCTGTTTTTATGAATTTGCTCTCCTCTCTAATTCGCCGCTGACGCGACTGAAAAAAGTTGGTCCCCTTTTTTGTTTCGTTTTTTTTTTTAATCTCCTCACTTCGTTCCGCACACGAAAACAAGCCCGGGCTTTTAATCTGTTGCCACGGCGTCGCTCCCATCTCCCTCGTCTCCACGGCAACCCCGCTTTTGTCACATTCATTCATCACCGAATGCGAGTTATTAAAGCGCGCAGCTTCAACTGTTTATTTATACCAACCGTCTTCTCACCTCGATCAGTCGACACTAAAAAACCCGCTAACGAGCAAAATATTTGTTTCCATTAATATTCAGCAACCGATGTTTACTTTTTCATTTCATATTAATACTTTTCTAGAAAAAAATGGACTTTTTTTTTGCTTTTTCTTAAGACACATTTCTGAATGTGGTACTTTTTGATATAAATGAGCAGAAACTCGCTGTCTCAACACGCGAACATCCTTCTTTGGTTGTAGTATTTGTAATTTAAGTACAAATACGTTTTAGCGCCCCCTGCAGGCAGGAAGGCGAAGCAAATTAAGAGTTTTATCGCAGCCTGTAAACCGCTTGAAAACTGCATGATGCTTTTATTTTGGAGGCTGCTGTTTGTTGTCAGCAAGTTCCTGTGAATCTCAGACAAGAAGGAACTTTGACTCGTGGCGAGACGGCGTCCTCGGAGACGCTTCGGTCCAGTCCGTCCCGGAGACGTTTCAGGTCGTCGTGGCTTCGCGTCCGGTTTGGACGTTTCTTCCTTCGCTCTAATTCGAGGTCGTTTGGGTCGTTTGGGTCCCACGTGGCAGAATGTTCGTGGAAACGAGACGGCCGGCGTTGCGTCCGAGGAAAAACCTTTTAACCTTTTGTCCGAAAAACGCCGACGTGATACTCGTCGGCGCCCATGAGAGTTCTGCTCCTCGCGAAAACAGTCACGTCTGAGCTTGAAAATTCCCCGTGAACCGTGAACGCCTCGCAGAAACACGACTCCGTCACGTGCGGCGGCCGCGGCGGGCGGTTCCCGCCGACTGATCCTTCGATCTGCCGCCGCCGCCGGAGCTTTGATGGAAAAGCTGCTGAACGCATCACGGCCTGCGACGCTTGTTTCTGTGAGTTTACATCTGATTTGACAACAAGTTTCATCATTTTCTTCTATTTCATCGGTTTTTTCCAGACTTCCTCACCACATATTTTCGTTGTGGGTTGGCTGAAAGGACAAATTGGCTTCATTTCTTTTCCATCATCGCGTCAGAAGCTCACAAATCAAGAAAAACGTTTGGTTTTGTGTTGGAAAAAGACAAAAAAAGTGAGATGAAGCGGAGATTCGGGGTAAAAATGAACAAACGTCCAGATTTATTCCTTCTACTTTGTTTACAAAATCAAGCAGCAGTTTCAAAATAAAGTTCCAGTCGCTCACAACCTTTATTCTGATTTTCGAAGACGAGTTATGTATGTCGTCAACAAACACTGGAGCCGTCAATCTTCATTCCCTTCAGAATAAAAGCACGACGTTGCGATTGTTTCCGTTGCGTCTCCGGTGTTCCCGGTTACAAACCGCCGTCTCCTGACTTCCCGCCGCAGCCTCCCGGTTTCTGTAGCGACACACATGTTGGTCCACATGCGCTGGTCCTCGCTCTGCTATCAGCCGGTCCCACGCGGGTCCCCGCAGGACGGACGCACAGATGGACACGGCGGGGGCTCGGCGTGCAGCCCGGGCCCCCCCACCCCCCACCACCACCACCACCACCACCGTCTCATCGGGGCCCCTCGCAGGATGGCAGCACATCACAGAGTCACATCAGGACCGTTGCTCATCCGTCCACCAGGAAACATGAAAGTCCTGGCATGCAAATTCCCGTTTCCTCGCGCTAATCAGCGTCCAAACCCGGACGATTCGGTTCGACACCAACAGTGTCGTGAAGAAGATTCCTCGATCGTAAAAATTTGGGGTTTCCCGCAACGTTTCCATGAGGATTTTGCGGGGTTTTTTTGCGCTGCAGCTCCATAAAAACGCTCGATAGTTTCGTGAAACGCGAGAGGAAAAACATGGAAGTCGCAGCTCAGTAACCGGCGGGATCCAAGTCCGTCTCACACGGCGTGTTTGAAGATCGAAGCCGCGACTTCGTCCACCGAACCGACCGCTCTGACCTCCGTCTGGACAGAATATCGACAGTCAATAGGATCTTTTATCGCTTACGAAGCATCTTTGGAGTAGAGATCCATTCCAGACGTTGTCAATCCCTCCAAAAATTCCCATTTCTGGTAGTTTCGTAAACATTTTGTCTGCAGTTGAAGTTCCTTTTGTCGACTTCTTGTTCTACTCGCTCTTCTTCGCAAGCTTTTATATGCTTATCGCCACCTAGAGGCCCGGTTGGCATTCCTGCAGCTCGAGGATGATGAAAAACCGACTTTATTGTGATGTTTTTCGAAGGTTTTCGAGAAAACTTTTGTCGCTCTTAACATTTCTAACAAAGCT
>JASSRZ010000083.1:12387598-12406878 GCA_032164315.1 Malacoctenus gilli | reverse complement strand
CGCTACAGGTGCATGATGGGAGCCGCGAGTCTGCGCTCAATGCAAAGGCATAATTGCAAAAATAATCAGACGCTACAAAGGGAATAAAGGGAAGATGCAGCATGAAATTACGGCTCGGTAGCGGAGATAAATCCACGCCGAGGCTTCAGGTTTGGACGCTGCGTTTTAGACGCCGCCGCCGCCGCCAGGAGGGATTCCTCCCGGGATCTTCCTCGCAACAGCTTGTTTCGAAAGCATCCCAATCAGGAAAAAACCCGGGTTTAAACAAGACCAAAACCCAAACAGTCTCATTGTTGGTTTAGTCTCTCGCAGCGCCGGCGTCGGCTCGCCATATGCTGCGCACCTCGCCTCTGCTTCATTAGCGCCGCAATTTATTTCGTGTTTTTAGGTGCAAAAAGCACTCTGGAGATTAATTTCCCGGAGTGTTGCGAAACCTTAATCATTTATTTATCGGCGCGGCCCGAGGCGCCCAATAGTCATCTGCGATTTTTTGATGTATAGGTGTGTTAATTTACTTCCCTTCTCATTGTTGTGAGGCCAGACGTTTATGAATATTTTGTGTGCGATTAACGCCCCGTGCGGCGTTGATGAAACATTTCGCCAAATTGCCGAGGACGGATCATGTTTTAATTATCTCTCGATTTATCCAAAGCAACCCGGGCGGGCGGCCGGGCGGGAGGGGAAAAAAACTGTTGACTCTTGGCAGCGCCGTCGCTCGGCGATCTTCAGGTGGAAGAAACGAACGAGGTCGAAGGAAGAGTCTTTAAAGGAGTCCGACGAAGGTTTGCAGGGAGCAGGAAAAATGGCGAGGAACTTTAAACCGACACGGGATTGTCGAAACAACAGTTCCCACGTAACGCGTCAACAGTACGCGCTTGGACGAAGGTCTCGGCGCTCCTTCGGTCGCGTTCGGCCGCCAAATTGGCGCTCGGATCGGCGCGGCCCGGTGTCAAAGGACCCTCGAGCTTTGATTGCGTCGGTGAAGGTGAACCTGCGACGCCGGTGGATCCGGAAGGAGTCCCGGTCGTCCGTCCGCCCGTCCTCCCGGCCGGGACTCGCCGCCGTCCTCTCCTGCTCCAGGTGTGCAGGAACTGCGGCGTGTTCTCCGGGAAGTAATGACCTCTGCTCGGCGCCGCGGTCCCCGGCGAGTCCCCGGTGAGTCCCCGTAACAAGGGCAGCGCTTGGCACTGGAACCAAAGCTTCTCCCCAGCGGGACGGAGGACGGGAGCCAACCTCTGGCTGCCGGATAATTGGCGCCGGCACCTGGATCATACGGGCGGGATGACAGGCTGACATTCATTACCTTTAATGGCGCTTTCTCCATCATGCTGTCACCGCCGCGGCTTCTTGCCGTCACACGCTCCCCCGCTCCGCGTTTTCCATTTTGTTTGTGTCTTTGGCCTCATCAGCCGCCACGCCGCCATCCGCCGGCTCCCCGCTCGATGTCGGCCCCGCCGCCGTTATCCCGGCACCTGGGAGATAAAGTCACTCCCGATGACTGATGACCGCGGGTCCGCGCCGAGATGAGCAGCGGGTTCGCAGCGCCGCGGACGCGCACGCCGGGCTCAAGGCCGCGTCCGACGGCGACGTTCTCGGAGCGCGGCGCCGACGTCCTTGTGAGCAAAGCAAATGTTTCCTGCGAGCGGCGCCCGCAGAGAGATCCTTGAGCTGGCCGAGTCCTTAAGATGAATAAATGGGAGTTTTGGCGGCACGTCCGAGAACAGCCCGCCCGCCAGAGCGAGCGAGCGAGCGGGAAGGCGGGCGGCGGAGGTCTGAAGGAGCTTTTTGGTTTGTGATTCTGGAGCGGATAACGACCAGCTGTGGGCGTCGCTGGCCCGGCCTCCGAGGGGCCTCGTTGGCGCTCCCAACGATCTCATTACGACACGTTCCAGATGCCGCCTCGGCCACTCGCGAGGTCGCTCTGCAGCACTCTGGTCCTCGCAGTCTGGCCGCGGTCAGGGTCTCCCGTGGAGGGAGGGTGGGGGGGGCGGCTGAAATTATGCAGCAGCCATCATCATCGCTCCTGACTGGCGGGGGTTATCTCGGGTTGTTTACAAAGAGCCGCGAGCGAAAAGTGTCGTCGGGGCTCCGAGGAGCGTTGCTCTGTTTGTTGAACGCAGCCTCATTATTGCACAAAGAATGGCCGAATTAGCGCCCTCGGCCCGTGCTCAGCATGCGATATGCGAGCGGCTGACATGCTGCAGCGACGACTCGCGCGGGGTCGGTCTGCCGCCGCCAGCGGACGAGCAGCCGCGGCGCCGTCACCCGACGCTGTACTGCAGTGGTCGGAACCTCCCCGTCTCAACACGCCGGCGCCCGGTTCGATGGCGCTCCGAGGCTTTGCCTGCGATGTTTTTTTCACCAACCGCCTGCTGCTTTTATTTTGAAGGCTCCTGGGTTTCTGGCGTTCAGTGCTGAGTCACCATGTGTGATTATGGCATGAAAACGCTGAATTCTGTGTGGAGGCAACGCGTTTCTGCTGGAGCCTGTGTGATGCCGCCGCCGCAGCTCCTGCGCGGCAGCGGGATCGTTTATTACTGCCACCGCGGCGCTCCCTCCGGTCCTCCCCCGGGTGGACGCTCTGTGATGCTAAACCTGGAAGATAAGTAATAAATGATGGCGACCCGATGCCATTTCGCCTCATTCCTCATATTTGCACAACCCGAAATACGTTTAACGGCGGCCGAGCGCGGCGCGGGGCGCCGCCTCCCAGATCTGGCTGCTGCTGCCGCCGCTCCTTCTCCTCTAGATTAACTCGTGTCGTCTCAGCTGCTCGTCCGTTTTTTTTTCCGGCAGTATTAAAAGAGTTTATAGACGATAACTTGTTTTGGGCCACACGCTGCACAGGATGTGATCCAGGCCTTCAAAATTAAAGCTGCAGCAAGAAAACGGGGCCACAGATGGGAAAGCGGAGACTCAATTATGCCCACAATTAGAGGTGCGCTCGTCAAGACAGGAGCAATCGAGACCAGAGCGCCGAAAAAAGAGGGCAAGACTTTTGAAGGTCGAAACCAAAACAAGACCGTAAACGGGGAAGGAAACAAACAAAACAGGAAGAAACGAGTTGATTTTCAACGTAATTTTGACCAAAATAACTCAAATTGAACAAATACAGGAAAAAAAAAACACAATAAAAGAGTTGAGTTGGTCTGTACACGTCTTTCTTTCCTCGGTGTAACTCGATTAAACACTTTGTGGCAAGATCGGCATCACATGCGATTAATTATGCAGCGGCACTAAAAATAAACGCAGGTTCAGGTTGTAACCCTGCGGCCTGCGGGGGTGTTTTTAGGAGGCGGGGTCAGCCTGTTGCACGCAAAGTAATTTTCCGTGACATTTACGAGCAAATCAGACCCCCCCCGTTGTCGTCGTCCCGACACACGTGTGCGTTTACAGATATATAGACGTACGGGTGGCATTAGGAATTCACTCTGTGATACAATGAAGTGTTCCATAGATTTGCATAAATGTTTCCTTAAAGCCGCCTGTTTGGTGCTTCCCCTCCAGTGAATGATGGCCTACATTCCTCCGCTGATTACAATCTGAAGCGACCCGCGAATGCTAATGAGGAGGCTTTTAATTCATTCAGCTCTCCATTCACTCGATGGCGCCGAACTCTAATGAGCGCATTAACTGACGGCGGTATTGACGGCGATATTCAGACGTCAATACGGCCCGCGCGCCGCATCGATACGGCCCGTAAGCCTCTTATAGCCGCCGATTGATTCACGCTGCCTGGATTTATTGTCATTTTGTAGCTGAACAACCGTCAGAAAATATGCAGCCAGTGAGACTTTATGCTCTCAGCTGTCGGTGTCTGGCTGCTATTCAATGTTACTAATTGTTTCTGAATGAACAAATTGTAGAATTGTAGACTGGGGAAGTCCTTATATGGGCGTTCTTGTTTTAGGACTTTCAGGCTTGTAACTTTTCCTCTTTTGTTTTGAAAATACGTTTATTTTTTTGCAAATGCTTTTGTCGTTTTTGTTTTATTTTTCTGCGCTTTTCATGTTTGCAATGTTGGATCTCATTCAGCCATTTATATGCCGTTTGTTCTGCAAAGCTGTGATTTCCAATTCCCACGAATGCATCACGTCTGATGACATAGCTTGTTGAAGTCTTTGAGGCTGACAATCAAGGTGTTGCCGTGGCGACTGTTGGAGATAAAGGAGAGTTGCTTCTGATTGGTTCAGAGAAGTAAAGGCGGGTTTTTTTTTGCAGGTTCCAAAAGAATTAAGAATTAATATTTCCTTGTTTGTTTCGTGAGTTGTTAAAGATTCAACAGTTGTCATTTGTTGATTTTTTTGTGTTTTTAGTTCCGTTTATTTAAAATAAATTCTCTTTTTCAATGTTAACTTTCATTGTAGAAATATATAGCCCTCGATCGATTACAAAACTGCCTCCTAGTGGCCAAAGTGGGAAGTGCGCGTCGTATTTCTTCTTGACGTCACTCTCTGTAAAAGTTCCTGGTACCTTTGAACGGATGGAAAACCTCTTAAAGACAGTGCCAGTGAGGCGAACCCAGCTTCCTTTTCCTGACGCTGTCAATAAGAGGAGCTGCTTAGTTCCTCTCAGACGAGCCGCGGAGCACTTTGGCCCCGCTTGAAGCGTCCTCATCAGTCACCATCTCTCACACGTCTCCCTCCGAGGACTCGCCCCTGTGTGTTTTTTTTGCTGCACTCCGTATTGATTTGAATAACACTTAATTGATCATTTGGGAGACACTTAGGACGCCGCTGTTTCCGCTCTTTCCATCGGCGTTTCAGCCGCTTCGCCCCAATTTTCATTCATTACCGACACGATTCGCCCTCCCGGGGCTTCACATGGAGAGAGGGAGAGAGAGAGAGATGGAGAGAGGGAGGTAGAGAGAGAGAGAGAGAGAGACTGAAATAATGGAACTGCGTGGAAAAAAGGAAGTAAAAAAAATAAAGTGTCAAACTGGAGGAGGAAGAAAAATCAACAGATGAAAGAAAATTTCCGAAAAAACACGAACTTTCTCTGCTTCCTGACTCAAACCCGCTTGTGTGTCAGTATATTGCAATTTGCCCCCCCCCGAACACACACACACACACACACACACACACACACACACACACACACTCCACAGTTGTGTTAGTAATGTGGCACAAAGCTGTTTCTCTATTATGTGATGAAATGAAAACCGGCGCGTGATCAGAAGCGTCTCTTTGCTTTACACTTCCTAATGTGACCGATTTTCTCTCAGGCTTTTCAAACGGGGCCATTAAAGTACAATTATATGCGATGGGGAAGGGGTGGGTGGGTGGAGGAGACGGGGGGGGGGGGGGGTGACAGTTGGTGATTAATGAGCAGTTTTCACTCGGCGGTCATTTCAGTGCAGCGGTAAAATTTACTTGAACTCTTCCATAAATGTATGAATGTAAATCCTCTATTTTTTTTTACAAAGTTCAGTTTCTCGGCTGCTAAAAACGTTTAACTTGTCGTGTTTTTGTGGCTGTGAACCGGTGCCTTCTGTAAACATAAACACAGGCTGCACGAACTCCAGCATCTCGTCTCATGATGTCTCATTTCGTCGTATCTCATCTCATGTCGTTTATGTCGTATTTCTCATTTTTTGCTCGATATCTGTCTCGTTATTTCTCATTTGCGGTGTTTTGTCGTCCGTCTCGTCCCTGACGTCTCATTTCTAATCCGTCACGTCTCGTCCTATACCTGTCGATGTCTCTTACGCTTGTCTAATCTCATTTAATTCATTAAGTTTCGTGTCTCATCTCGTCTCTCGTCCCTCTCCTGTCTTCTGTTTCCCTTCATCTCTCGTCTTTCGTGTCCCACGTGACATTTCAGCTCTCGTTTCTCATCTCATTTTTTCTCGTGTCTCATAGATCTGATCTGAAGTCTCATTCGTGTATTTTGTCATCTTTCTGATCCGGGAAATTTGGTCTCATTGCTCTTCCTTCCTCACCGTCACGTCTCATCTCGGTTCGGTTTCTCCTCTTCTCTTCGTCGACTCTATTAACTCTATATTAAGTCTCGTATCTCATCTGAACTCGTCCCGCCTGAGTCTTCGTCAACCAGAGTTTCTCTGCCGACTTCCTGTCCGTCCCTCTCTTTCTGCCTCTTTTCTGTGCGTCATTCATCGCTAACTGTCCTGCCGGGCAGACGTTCCCACGCTCACCGACGCTTCCTGGCTGTTGTCATCAGAGTCTGACCCGCGAGGTTAAGTACGTCTCCCCGAACGCACTTTGTTTTACTTATTAGACGGACTTGAGGGGGGGAGGGGGGCGGTACTGACTCAGCCGAGGCGCCGAACAGATGTATAAGAAGGAAACGGTGACACGCGTGACTCGGCGGCGGCGGCGGTGGCGGCGGGTCTCGGAGGGGAATCGTGCTGAAAGGAAGCTGATGGACCTGGAGTGTCTCTCCTCTGCAGCCTCGTAATCACCGCCGGCGAAAGGCCAGAAAAAGCAACAATCAGAGACGCCGAGACGTTGGCGCGAGAAGCAGCAACGGCGTTACTTTTTAATCCCCTCCCCCTTCGTCACTCCTCCTCTTCCTCGCGCTGCCTGACAGTGTTCCCGGCTACTCAGGAGCAATTACCGTTTGAAATGACAAAACGGAGATCATCAGCGTGTCACGGGATCAAGTGAAGGGAAATGGCCCGTGGAAAACGCTGACGCCGGCTGTGTGTGTGTGTGTGTCGGAACTCGCTGTTGTCTTCGCTCTGCGCCCATCGCACATCCACGTCTAACCGCGCGTGACATCTGCCCAACACGCCGCCTCGCGTCTCCGAGGGAATCGGACTCGGACGCGGCCGGAGGTACACAAGGAGGTCCGCGCTCGGCCCCGCCACTCGCTCGCTCGCTCGCCGCCACCTCCTCCTCTTCCTCCTCCTCCTCCTCCTCCTCCTCGCCACGGAGTCAGCGTTTTATTTCCTAAGCCGCTAAAATATATATCTAAATCCCGCACGCGCCGCTCCTTGATAGTCGTGATCCCTGAGCGGGATTTCACTCGGCATCCCACCACATTCTGACTCCCTTCATGAGAGAAGTGGAGCTCTCACACACAGAGAGACACACACACACAGACACACACAGACACACACACACAGAGTCTCCAGGGCTTTGCTTTCTTCTCGGGGCCGCTGAATCGGCTCGTCTCTCCGCTCTGGTCTCCCGGCTGAAACAGATGGTCTTATAAACTTTAGCGGAGTGCAAAAGGGACGTAAACACAATTTGCTTATTATTTAAAACTCGATATTGCGCCGCCACCTAATGCACTTTTAATAATGCTGTTGTTTTTAAACACACCTCGCCCTGCTGGGAGTTTAATGTGGCGTTAAAACCTCGGCGTCGTTTTTTTAGTTCCCCTCACAAAACCTCAAAATTACCTGTTTTGCGGCGTGTCTGGATGCTGCGCATTCACGCTCGTATCAGCCAATCACAGAGCAGCAGCCCGACGCCTTAAGGTCAGGACGTCCTGGACAAATGTCCAACGTTCTGCCACCAGGACAGACACACAACGTTGTTTGTGACGTGCGCAGCTCGTTGCAGCTTCTTCGTAGCGTCCGAAAATCGTCTTCTTGCTTTGGCTTTGATAACGCGGTCGTGGGTGCAGCCGTGGCGGCGGTGGCGCTCGCCGTACTGGTCGATAAGTGGACCGGCTCCATGGCCACTGCTCTGAGTGTGTGTTTATGTATGTGTGTGTGTGTGTGTGTGTGTGTGTGTGTGTGTGTGTGTAAGGTATACGGGTAGGGGGAAGTGAAGGGGGGAGGAAAAGAAATGTGAGAAAATGGACTTGATTCTCGGCTGAGTGGGTGTTTTTTTTCCCCGTGTTTATTATTTATTCGCTGTTTTTAAAGCTGATTTATTCACTTTATTCCAAACTGCTATTGTGAGTGAGGTTTTTTTTTTCCCAGCTTGAAGTTAATATTCAAAGCGCTGTTTTTCCTCGTGTGCATTAAAATCGGCGGGCACGTTTAATTTGGGCAAAGTGCGGCAGCGAGCCGGGCGGAGACGAGCGGCGCCGGCAGCCGGAGAGTCGCGCTCCACTCCAAAGGTGTCAAAAAGTGTATTCCTGATACGCGGGTATAAACAGAGGCACTCTGGGGATGATGGCGAGATGAACACGGCGGCAGAGTGCCCCATTACTGTACCGGGGGGAGGAGAGGGGGGGGGACGGCGGACACTGGAAGTGGTGGGACGGAAGATTTGTGGAGGGAGATGATGGAGAAAGATGGACGAGGAGAGACGGGAGGCGAGAGGAAGTGGGGGAGGGGCGGGGGGGGGGAGTGATTTAGAGCCGGCGGTGGGGGACAAAAGGGACCAAAACAAAGCATCGAAGCGGAGGGGAAGAGCGAAGGAGGCGCGGCGACGGGAATAGTATAGAGGAGGTGTCACCGTCAAGGGTGTCTCAATAAGACGCCATAAAACACTCGCCGGCTGTCACGGCTTCCCGGCTCGAGCCGGCGGGTGGAGGTGTGAGACTCGCACTCACGCAAACACACACCGACGCGTAAACGTCCGCGTCGTGTTTTATTTGGCGCCGTTTGTTCTCCGGGTTTAGAGCGAGCGGCGGCGACGGCGGCGGCGGCGGAGTATTCTTAGTTATCGCTGAGCTCAGCAGAATAAAACGAGCCGGAAAATTTAGATCCGGAACCGAATTTTCTTCTAAATTTGGTAATGTGGTGCTTTTATTTTGAAGGATCCAGCGCTGGTGTTCCTGCAAGGGTTTTTTTTTCACTGATATTTGGCTTCACTGTAACCAAAAGGTTTGTTAGATCCAACCACCACCAACATAGAGGCGTCAATTGCAGCATTGAGCATTCAGGTTGCTGCTGTTTGGTTCCCAACATGGCGTCAGGCAGCGCCTGCTGGCGCCGCGCGCTCGCCGGCAAAACTGGCGGCGTGTAAACCGGTGGCTCTCCTAACGAGCGTTTTATCTCCCCGCGTGTGAAATGCCACCAACTGCACGTCAGCGCGGCGCCGACAGGCCGCGTTAATGAAGACGTCGCGGTGCGGCGGCGCCGGCAGGTGGACCGGCGGTACCCGGGGAAGGTCGATCGGGCCGCTGAAAGGCGCTCGCGGCTCCGCGCCGCTAATTGCTGCGTTTCAGGAAAGAGCAGAAACGCGGACGCGTGACATTTTTACCCGATTTGAGACGGTGGAAACGGCTCGTTGTGTTTGTGTTGTTGTTAATCCGACACGTTGTGATACGTTGGTGAGAAACGTGAAAAAAAACAACCTTCAGTGAGGTGATTTTAGTCACTGTGGGACTTTTTTAACCGTCTTGAGACATTTGGCATTCTGGACCTCCTCTTTAGTCCTCCGGATTTACAGCGTCACCAAATTCCCCTTGACTTACAGCTTCCCTAATGCCTCCTTTCCTTTCCGGCTTCAACTTTACTTCCCCAAACTCCCCTTGACTTACACTGTCTCTAAGTTCCTTTTGACTTGCAGCGTCCCTAACCTCCCCTTCAGTTAGTGTCTCCAAATTCCCCTTGACTTACAGTGTCTCTAACGTCTCCTTTATTTTCAGCATCCCTAAACTCCCCTTGACTTACAGTGTCCCTAATCTTGCTGTTACTCACAGCATCTCCATCCTTTACTTACAGAAACTTTCACCTTTTGTTTATTGCATCGTCCCAAACTGCCCTTGACTTACAGCGTCCCCAATGTCCCTTTTCTTACAACATTTACTTACAGCGTCCCCAAACTTACATTCACTTAGAGCGTCCCTGTCCTCTTACAGCGTCTTTGACCTTTGCTTTAGTTGCATCGTCCTCAATCTACCCTTGACTTACAGTTTCCCTGACCTCTGCATTCAGTTAGTGTCCCCAAATTCCCCTTGACTTACAGTGTCCCCAATCTTGCTGTTATTCACAGCATCTCCATCGTCTACTTACAGCAAGTTTCACCGTTTGTTTACTGCAGAGTCCCCAAACTGCCCTTGACTTAGTGTCCCTAATGTCCCTTTTCTTACGTTTACTTTTAGTGTCCCTAAACTCCAGCTGACTTACAGCGTCCCCGTCGTCTAATGGTGTCTTTGACCTTTGCTTTAGTTGCATCATCCCCAATTTACCCTTGACTTACAGTGTCCCTGACCTCCACATTCAGTTAGTGTGACCAAAAGCCCCTTGACTTACAGTGTCCCTGATGTTGCTGGTACTCACTTTGTCCCCAATGTCTCCTGCTCTTACAGCATCTTTAACCTTTGCTTTACTTGCTTGGTCCCCAATCTACCCTTGACTTAGAGTGTCCCTGACCTCCGCATTCAGTTAGTGTCCCCAAATACCTCTTGACTTACAGTGTCCCTGATGTTGCTGGTACTCACTTTGTCCCCGATATCTCCTTCTCTTACAGCGTCTTTGACCTTTGCTTTAGTTGCGTCGTCCCCAATCTACCCTTGACTTACAGTGTCCCTGACTTCCGCATTCAGTTAGTGTCCCCAAATACCCCTTGACTTACAGTGTCCCTGATCGTGCTGGTACTCACTTTGTCCCCAATGTCTCCTTCTCTTACAGCACCTTTGACCTTTGCTTTATTGCACCGTCCCCAATCTACCCTTGACTTACAGTGTCCCTGACCTCCGCATTTAGTTAGTGTCCCCAAATTCCCCTTGACTTACAGTGTCCCTGATCTTGCTGGCACTCACTTTGTCCCCAATGTCTCCTCTTACAGCGTCGTCAACGTTTGCTTTAGTTGCATCGTCCTCAATCTACCCTTGACTTACAGTGTCCCTGACCTCCACATTCAGTTAGTGTCCCCAAATAACCCTTGACTTACAGTGTCCCTGATCGTGCTGGCACCCGCTTTGTCCCCAATGTCTCCTTCTCTTACAGCATCTTTGACCTTTGCTTTACTCTCTTGGTCCCCAATCTGCCCTTGACTTACAGTGTCCCCCAACTTCGTCCCTCCCGCAGCGTCCCTGCCGCGGCGCTTGGACGCCGTCCTGATGCGTGCACCTCCAGTTTGGTGCAGCTGCCCGCTGGAGGTGTTAAAGACTTTCTCAAATGATTTCAGGAGGCTTCTATAAAGTCAGCATTCTCCCGTTTGCTGATATCGGGATTTGCAGAACATCCCATTAAGCAGCTGTTCAATTGATTCCCATTAGGAGGAAACGGCCAACAGCAAAACAACGGCAAGTTTCTCCGACGCTGAACCGCGGCTTTAAACAGTCGCTCCGCTGCCGCAGCGAGGCCGCGGCGTTCCCGGGCTTTTAAGGTGTAAACGAGTTGCTGTGTCTTGTCTAAGAGGGAGCCATTAAAAGCTCCTTTTGGGGGCATGAAACCTGCTGACACCTGTGGGCCGGGAACAGCCGGCACTCCGGGGGGGGGCGGGGGGGGGGGGTCTCGCGGCGAATCCGAACGACGAAAGGAGGATTTCGTGAGCTTGGTCAGTGAAGGTCGTCGCGGGCGTCTTTGGGGTGTTTCCATGGTTACGTTTCAGAACATAAATCCTGCTTCCTGTTGAGCATCACCACAATCGGGGCGGAGCTTCGGCGAAAGTCCGAAAGAGTTCGGATCCAGCTCGCGGCGGCGGCAGCGGCGGAGTCGGGCGTCTATTTTTGACTGGCGCCCAATTTAGCCGCCTAACTGGCGGGGCGGCGGGCAGAAGGTGGAGCTGGTAAGTGGATTGCCGGGGCCCCTGAAGCCGATTTATCTGATAGATGTTCGGACCCGGTCCGCGGGGCTGACCTCGGGGGGCAAACTGTAAATTAGATTTTTTTTTCTCCCCCTCCCCCTCCCCCTCCCCCTCCCCCCCTTCCCCCCCAGCACGGAGCGTGTTGCTGTGTCACCTCTATTTGTCATCCCGCTGTCACTTTCCTGCGGAGGAATCACTCGGCGCACAGATATTATGAAGTCCTCGACGGCGGCGAGTGTGCCGCATCTCCCCGGAGGAGGTGTTGTTGTGGATGGAGCGATGGCGAGGAGGAGGAGAGAGGAGAAGGGGGAGGAGGAGGAGGAGGGGGAGACGAAGGCGGAGAAGCCGTTTGAGCCGCTGAGTGATAGATGAAACGGCGCGGAAGAGAGTGCTGCGTCAAGCGAGCCGAGCAGGCCGGCCATCGATTTAATCCGCCGCGCTCCCCCGGTTTGACCGTGTCACGGCCAGATTGGAAGGCCTAAGTGGACGCCGGGCCGCGTTCACTCACCTGAGCGCGCCGAGAAGCCCGCAGTGGGGAGAAACGGTGCGGAAGACGGTTGGTTTGAGGGGGGGGAGGGGAGGGGAGGGGGACGAGGAGACACGGGGTAAGACAGCTGTTTCGGGGCTGCTAACAAGCAGCGAAATCCACTGGAGGGGCCGTCGATCGATCGCTGGCCGGCGTTGGAGGCGTCGCGCGGCTCCGGCAATTGGATCCGTTGTATCCAATGGATTTGGACTCAGATATCTGCCGAGATCCTTGGGCTCAAAGACTATTGATCCAGCTAAAGAGATCCTCGCCTGATGAATATTCTAATTGGCGTCATACGAGACGGCGGCGAGCGGCGCGCGATGGATTGTAATAAAGCGTGCGGATTAATATGCGGTCGGACGGCGGCGTGGAGGACGGACGGCGGGCGGACGTCGATCCTCCCCCGCGTGGCCTCGGCTCTCCTCGCGCAAATGTCACGCGAGAAGACGAGGAGTCGGTCGCGGCGAGCGGCGTGAAATTCCCGCGATCACACGCTGACATTCAGCCCGCTCACGCCGCGCTGTGAGATCAGTCGATGTTCGGGATTAGCCGTAATCCCGGGGCGTTCGCCGGAGACGCTCATTAATGGGGGGATCGTGTTGAGTATTAACACTTGTGCTGACTCGCCGGCTTTTGATGAGGCCGCGGGGGCGTGTCGCGGCCGCGCCGTGCCGCGCCGCGCCGGTGTCGCGCCCGCTCCTCACCTCTCCTGCCACATTATGCCTCGGCGCGCACGCGGCCGCCCGACAAGCTGCATAAGCAGGAAGCCGGCGGGTCGGCACCCGGCGGACCTCGCTCTCATGTTTTTAAGATTAAGTGGCGGCCTCACCTTGACCTCACCGTGACTCCGCCGCGTTCCGTATGCCGCCCGAGTGCCGAGCTCACGGTCGTCACGACGCTGCGAATTTTCTGAGATTCGAGCAGATTTAACGGTGACCGCTTCACGGAGTCGCTCGATCGTCCTCGAGTCTTTTTTTTTTTTTTAACGCGAGTTCTGCTCCTCCGACAGCCCAAAAAGTGCGTTTAAGGAGAATTTACGACCGAAATAAATGGTAATATTCTCGTACGTCCTCTGACGGATGGACGTCCTCTCCAGGAAGTACCGTGTCATCCGGAGATCTGACCACAGATTGGCAATTTCCTGCTCCGAAGGGAATCGGAAGTTTCTGACCAGAACACGACCTGCAGAGTGCCTCACTTTGGCTTCACTGGAATGTTGAACGGTGGATCTTCCCTTTCCGTTGCCCAAGTTGGCGCTAAAATCCTCCGTCGCGGTCTGAGACTCGGCGTCAGCTTAGCCTCGACTTTCGCCGGGCAGATCATCGAAGCTTTGCCGGAAGATAATTAACAAACGCGCGAGACGGAGGTGGAAATCGGAGAGTTGGCGGGTCGGAGTGAAGGCTGTCACGGAGGGGAACGCCACATCTTCATAATTAAACTCCAAAACGGCTCCTAATGAGGGGGGAGATTTGGCCTTCTGTCTGTGCGGCAGATGTTATTCTCATAGCAGCCACGTGTACAGCTGACGGCGCCGCCCCCCACCCCCCCCCCACCCACCTGCCCCTCCCCCCGCCTCGCTTTCTGGCTCGGCTTTACTCAGCGTTCTCCACATGCGGCGCTTGTTTTGCTGAGGAAGCAAAGCGCGGCGTAGCGGCGGCTCCACCTGAGACACTGAGCAATGAATGTGCCTCTTCCTCCTCCTCCTCCTCCTCCTTCTTCTTCTTCTTCTTCTTCCTTTCGTATTTTTGTTTTGTTGGTCGTGCGGATTTTTCGCGGCGTGTGCGCACAAATGATCAGGTTACGTAAGGAGGAATCTGGGACAAGGTGTGCCACAAGGTGCTGAGCGGGCGCTCGCCCCTTTCGCCCGGCGAAGCGGCGGCCGTGCCGTCGGATGAGGCGCTTTCGGCCTCGAACGTATCCCCGCTCTTGTTGTCTCGCCACTTTTCGGTGTCGCGTTAAAGATTCATCGGCAGTCCTTGGCAGAGTTCAGCGGGACTCTTCACTTATTAAGGAGTAAAACGGCTTCATTAGTAATGTATTGCACAGCGAGGCAGCGGCTTTCATCCGCTTTGCTTGGCAGAAATCAGATTTAGCCTTTCGTCGCTGCCACTCAAGGTTCCGGTCGTTTGGGACCGTTTAGTTTTTTTTCCTTTTTCCCTGTTTTATTTTGAAAATCCACTTCCTTTCAAGTGGTTATCACTTATTTCTTACTTTTTTTCTTTCTTTTATAATTGTCAAATTAATAGTTTGAAAATATTCCGTGTTTTGTTGTCGTTTAGATGCAGTTTGCTCTTCAGAGCTGTGATTTCCGATTTCCATGAAGGCATCATGCTAAAACATGGGTTGCTATAGTCTGAGCTGCTGTCAATCAAAGCCTTGACTGACAGGTGCCTCTGATTGGTTCAGAAAAGTGAAGGCGGGTCTTTCGCTGCTGTTTTCTGTTTTTTTTCTTGACGAGCACAAAAATTAAGGATATTTTCTTGGTTGTTTTCTGTATTTTATCTCAGTTTTGTAAACAAACAATCCAGACGTAGGTAGTTCATCTTTTTCCTCAACCTCCCGGTTTGTTTCGGAGCGTTTCCTCGACCACGGTCGCGGCGGTGTCACTGCAGAGGCTCTTTGTCTCGCTGCACCCTCCACTCAGATTTCTGGGGCAGGTAAAAGCGCCGTCTGAAGGCGTCCGCTGGGACGGCGCATGCCGGGCAGAGTGGACTCCGGTTGCGCCCGGACGATTCGCTAAAGTTAAAAAAAAAAGAAAAGGTGAGAGAACAGTGGGTGAGAGAACAGTGGGGGAGGAGGGGGTGAGGAGAGGAGAGGAGGGGTGAGGAGAGGTGGAATAAGGTTGCTGGCTTTGCTGCATTTTTCAGGACGCATCAGAGCTCTCTGATCTCCGCAGGATCGCCGGGCGCCACGGAAAAGCGCGGTATAGATGTTTGATTGCTATGAATTTTAAAATGGCCACTCCCCCCCCCCCCAGGCCCCTCCCCCTCCCCCCTTGAGGGGCGTCGCCCCTCGGAGTTCCTCCTCCAGCCGAGGATTACGCGGGCTGTCTTCCTCTGCATCTCGGCGTGAAACCTGAAGTGAGGGCGGACGCGGCGGCGGCGATAGCGGCGGGCGCTGACGCCCTCCTGTGAAGTCGGCGAGGCTGTTGCCACGCGGCAGATAAGCCTCGGAAACGTCGGCGGTACTCAGCCAACCTTAAAGCCGCGCCGCCAACCTTCAGGTAGCTCCTAATCCGCCGCGGCGAGGCTGCAGAACTTAATGTGCTCTAATCAGGGTCGCAGGTGGAAGCGCGAGGCCTTATCGCTCCGCCTTCGCCGCCGGTCGGGCTCCGATCGCGAGGCTTGATGTCGGGAAGTGCCGCCACGTGAGGAGCAGCCGGCAAATAAAGCGAGTAATTCATTTCCTTACAACGCAGACGATAAGAGCATTAGCACCGCCTCCGATGGAGCCGCTGCCGGGATCTATGACAGAGATTTATGTTTCTAATATCGTGATTCTGAATGAAACTCGATGCCGGGCCGGCCGAGGATGAGAGAATGTAGTTAAACTGTAATCTGATTACAATTACAGGGCTGTTTTCATTACTTTGATCGCCTCGGATTTCAAATCGTTTCTCTGACGCGTGAACGCCGGCGTGTTTTCGTCCCCGTGGGCTCGTATGCAGTCTGGCACCACGTCCTCACAAGTACCTGAAAGCAGGAACACACACACACACACACACTCATGCATGTTTTTAGTGATCAAAACTGTTTCGTCTTTCGCAAAAAAAAAACGGAATAAATCAGGAGTTCGGACTCGTTGGTTATTTATCACTTTGCCTTCGGGAAAATCAGAGTTTTTACTTAGCTTAGGAACCGACACGTGGAGGTTCGTGTCGTTTCGGTTCGAGATATACGGATCTTAAATGAAACATAAGATCCTTTTTTATGCCGATGACAACATGTTTTTTCCCCCGGATGTTCCGACAAAGCGACGGTTACACCCAAACTTTACACACAGTTTTCTTTGGGAATCTCTGGCTTTATTTCACTGGTTTAACTGCCGAGCAGCAAAGAGAAAAAAGCAGCAGAACGGCGCCCTTAATTATTGGACGCGCTGCATAATAACCGTTGATTAACGGTAATAATCCAGAAGGTGAACGCCTCCTCATGTGCGGGAGATTAACTTTTATTCGGTCTCGTTCTCCAACGGGAAGTAAACGGGCAAAAACGCCGCGTTTTTTTAAGCGAAAGGAGCGAGGCCTCGGCGCGCGCTCGCGCCGGCGCAGCGGTAATTTATTCATAAATTCATTCAATAATAACGTCCCGCTCTCGTTTGCGGTCAGTCGCTCGTTGGCTCGCTCGCTCTGAAGGAGACGGCAGAGGAGGAAACGTGAGAAAAAGCAGCGCGAGCGGATTGTTTTCTCCTCTTTACTTATTTATCGGGCCCTCTTGCCGAGCACGCTCGCGTTGGAGTGAGTTGTCAGGTTGCCGCGGCGATGCGCCGTGCCACACAATGCCTTTAATTATGTCGCCGTCTCTCCTCTGTCAGAAAAGACAAAATGGATCAAAAGGCTATAAGGGAAAGAGTAAGTAAGCAATTATCTCCCTTTGTCCGCCGTCGCCGCCGTCACTCAGCCGCCGCTCGCCTCCTAAACGCCGCCGCCGCTGATAGATGAGGTAATAATGGCGCTCCACGCCACGTGTTAATAAAAGGCGCTTCATATCGCCGTGTGTTGTTACTCAAGAGCCACTTGATTGGTCACGCGACGGGGACGACGTTCGACTGGAGCGATCGGGAACGCTGGCGGGTTTTTACCTTCGTTCTCCTCCGACTCTGGCAGCTAATTAAAGTCGGGGGGGGGGGGGGTCTCACGGTTCATAGTTCCTCGTCTGGATGAGTACCCGAGTGCTTGCTGGATGGCGTTCTCAGATGTCTCACTTAAAGTTCAATTCAGGCCACGCCCCTTAATTCTGGCCTCCCAAAAGTACCAGTTCACGTTGTTCCAGAGGAGAACTCAGTCAATAATTGGACCCTTTCCATCAGGCCACAGCTGAAAAGTTACACCATTTGTTCTTTTTCTTCTTGCCTCAGTTCTCTGTAGTTCCTCGTAGTTCCTATTTAACGAAAACTCAGAACCCTGAACTTATCCACAAATTATTTCACCAAAAGCACCACCTCAGATCTTGTTGGACGATATAAATACAACATTTAAACGGCCCTCAGGTCTTCAAAAATACTACTAAAACTGTGATATTTTATTTCCATGAAATTTAAACGACAACAGTGAATATTTTATGTGATTTTTCTGTAATTTTCTGTCACCTCCAAAACCTCATCGAATTTAAAGGAACCCTAAATATCAACATCAAGCGTTTTTCCAGCCCTCCATCCACCCCGGCCTCCTCCTCGCCCCCCCTGACTCAGCACTTGTACGTACTTGTACGTACTTTTACTTGTCGCCGTCACAACTCCCCTGATTATTACCTACAAACTACGAGCGCTTATTAATTCCGGAGCCTCGCGTTGGCTGTTTGTGTTGTTTCCCGAGGAGACTTGAAGGAAAAGACGTTTTTCGCAGCGAGCCGGTCCGTCATGATGAGTTACCAGAAGTCGAGTCGCAGTCTGAGTGGATTTTGGGGGATTATCCCGGCGTTTCGGACAGATATACACGAGTCGGCGGCTTATTTCTCGTATTTTTAGTTTCCGTTTCGGAAACCGAAAACAAAAAGTCCTCTGGTGAGATCCTTGAAATGGCGAATTGGAAATAAAGCGCGTTTGTTCCTTATATTTGGGAGGGTTTGATGTCGACGCGTGCACGCGACGGCTCTCCTTGAGAGGAGGTTGACGGCGAGGCGGTGCGAGGCGCGTTTGTCAGGCTGACATCCAGGTAACCCACTTCTGCTCCGCCGTGTTTACTCTTTGATTACGGGGGCCGAGCTGAGGGAAGCTTGGGCTCCCTCCTGCCAGAAGCCAAGCTGGCAAGCTGTCACAACAAGGATGAAGACACCAGCACCACCTGGGTGTTTGTAGGTGACACACATTCGCGCAGGCTCGTGCGCGCTCGCGCACGGACTCTGTTTTTTGTTTTGTTTTCTCGTGCGCAAACTGGATCCGGAAATAAACGCGTCGTTTGGCGCGACAACGAGATGTAAAATGAGACCAGAGTCAAAGCAGCCGGAGTGAACGGGACCACGCTGCTTCCTGCCGTCCAAATATGGGCGTCGGGGCGTGGCTAACTGGGAGCGGTTGGTCGAGTTTTACCGGGGTGAAACGACTGAAATTACGTGTTTATCTCAAGGAAACGGAGAAAATAGATTGTGTAGATCGACGCCGTCAAAGAACGTTGCGAGTCGTTCGTTTAGTGAACAGGAAGTGGGAGTGAAACCTGCACATTAACCCTGAACTCTCCGATCAGATTCCGCGCTGACGTCGCGGTCTCAGCGCCACGTGGGACCGAACTCCCGCCGGGAGAGCGGCGAGCCACCCTCGGCTCCGGTTTCTTCCTCCCCCCTCCGTTCAGGTGTCCCCCCCCCCCCCTCCCCTCCTGCTGCTGTCAAACTGATAAGAGTCCGGCCACGGCGAGCAGCTCCCATGCGGGGCGGCGGCGGCGGCGGCGGCGTGCGAAGCGAGACGGCGCTGAAGAGAAACAACGTTCTGGGAGACTTTTTTTCCCCCCGCTCCTCTTTGTTTACATGAAAGAGAATCGAGCGAACAGAAGAAGAAACGCCGTCTTCCTCGAGTGGGTCCGGGCGAAGAGTCAACACGCCTCTGATCTCGATCGGGGCCGGTCGACATCCGGCGTGCGCGTCGGGGGGGTGAAGCTGTCGCCGCTCGCCCGCCCGCCGCGCACGCGCGCGTTTGTCTTGAGATGAGACGTTTGCATCAATATTTGAACAAAGCGCCGCGGCGTCTCTCTTTCTCTTCGAGCCCTGCTGGGGTGTTTTAAACTCTGAGCTGAAAAGTGTTGCTCGTGTGAATCGCCCCGCAAGAAAAATTACGAGTGAGCGAGCTGATTGGGAGCTGCCGGCGTTTTTCTGCCGCCGGCTGACTGACGGCGACGGCGAGGAGGAGCGGCGCCGCCGGGACTCCGAACGATGCTTTTGAATTCGGCCTGTTTCAGCTGCAGAGACGCCGCCGTCGACCGCCGC
>JASSRZ010000083.1:12280223-12295073 GCA_032164315.1 Malacoctenus gilli | reverse complement strand
CTTCTTCTTCTTCTTCTTCTTCTTCTTCTTCTTCTTCTTCTTCTTCTTCTCCTTCTCCTTCTCCTTCTCCTTCTCCTCCTCCTCCTCCTCCTTCTCCTCCTTCTCCTTCTCCTTCTTCTTCTTCTTCTTCTTCTTCTTCTGCCATGAATCTCGCCACTCTGACGCTTCGCCAAACGCAACAAAATCTGCCGTTTCCAGGAGGAATCATTCGCGGGAGTCTCTTCCCCACATCACTGTTCGCCTTTAACCTGCGATTTCCTGGTTTTACAACGCTGCCGCGAACCAAAAACTGATCCGATTGTTTCATTTGTTGCCTCATTTATTCGACTTGACCTTTATTTTGTCAGGCGGCGACTCGTTTCCTGTGAATCTGTGTCCAATGAGGATTTCACCCTCGTTTCTTCTGACCTCAAAGCAACTTTGCTTCCTCTCGAACCACCACGACGTTGTGGTTTTCTCAGGGAGGCTTGTTGTTATTTACGCCCATCGTCGGCTTGTTTTCCTCCAACGTCTTCTGTCGTTTATTCTTCCTTTTTTATCCGATGAATCCAGGAAACTCCTGACGATCAGGTGGTTTCGCTCACTGCAGGAAGAGGACGAATCACTGCGTAGTTTCTTTGATTCATGGAAAAAAAATCTTTAAAAAAAAAAGAATTAAAAGGCAAAAAACAAACCAAATTATTCAAAAAATAATTAAAATTAAAATAAATAATTTGCTACAATTAATGGTAAACAAATCATCCTGGAAAAAAAGTTAAATAAATTAAAAAAAATATATATATAAATTTTAAAAAAAATTAAAAATTCAAACAAAATGCCCCCCAACTTTTTTGATTGATTAACTCAATGTATAAATACTCTTAAGCGACTCCAAACAGAATATAGATAATAAAACTAACGCGTAAACATTTATTGAGAGGCCGAGCAGCAGACGTTTGTTTTCTGGCGTCCTGTAAACGTTTGCGTCCTTCAGCTTTCGTGTTTTTTCTCCGCCCGCAGGAACTTTTGTGCACAAGGCCTGCGAACGGGACCAGGAACAGGGGACGTGTGTGTCCTGCGAGCCGGGACAGACCTACACCGAGCACTCCAACGGGATGTACCGCTGCCTGCCCTGCACGCACTGCCGCTCAGGTGGGTCCCACAACGCCGCTGCGACACCACGTGAACAGTGACTCACTGGGAAATGACACTGACGCCGTTTCTATGATTGGAAACAAGATTTTGTTAGTTAATGACAATTTCTTTTGTCCATTTTAACTGTAAAAATAGGATCAAAACAAGATAATTCACTTTGTTACTGACAGAAGGGATTTTATAGGCTTAATATATGAAAAAAGCCTGTTTATTGTCTCAAAACCTTTGGACCAACAGTCAAAAACACTAAAAATACTCCAATTTTTTTGTCACAGACGCCAGGAAAAGACTATTCATATTTTTCAGACTCTCAAATATTAAATTTTCAACTTCAATAGCTTCAAAATATCAAAAAAATAAATAAAATGTCCTGAACAAAGTAATATTTTCCATTTTTGTTTCCATTTTTTTTATATCCGGATATTATTAAATATTTTTTATTATAAAATTATATTTTTTTATTATAATATTATTAAATAATTTTTAAAATAATTTTTTTGTCACAGATGCCGGAAAAAAGTATATATATTTTTCAGTCTCTAAAATATTAAATTTTTAACTTTAATAGCTTTAAAATATCAAAAAATAAATAAAAAGTCCCGAACAAAGAAATTTTTTCCATTTTTGTTTCCAGTTTTTTTTAATATAGGTATATTATTAAATAATGAGAAAATTAATATTTAATAGCTAATATTTAGTAATTTGTCATAATAAATCATATTTACAACTTGTACTAATTCATTGTTTTTAATTAAATATAGAAATGTTGTTAATTTTCTGTCTGTCTGAGTCTCCGAGACACTTTGAGCCCCTTTACTGATTCATGAAGCCAAACAGTCTCTGAACCGCTCTTATTATCAGCATACAGAAGCATAATCCTTCAAAATAAAAGAACTGGCCTTATTACTTACTGACTTGACACTTAGGAAGTGTCTTATTTTGTTTTCCTCCTGAGTTCGAGCCCCCACGTGCTCTCTGGCGCCCCCCGTAGGGCGTCCCAGGCGGTGTTTTTTTATTGAGTGTTCCTTAACATGCTTTTGCAAAGCGACATGTAAATGTACAACCCGCTTTATTGTGAAGGAGGCCGCTCCTCACGCAATAACTGTGGTGGACCACAATTCAGCCGTCCTGTCAGGTCGGGTCAGGATCCTTCACAATAAAAGCCGGCTCGTTAAATAAAGAAAATAAAAGATAAAGAAGGATTGCTGCTTAATCCAGTTCAGTGGACTGAAAACAACCAGAAACGTCCCCCATAAAAGTTGAGTCCTTTTAAATCCCGGCCGGTCACGGACGCATTGTTGGAGGGAAGCCGATACCTTTTTGTGTGCGCCCTCGCCTTTCAGCGCCACTCAGGAAAATGTGATCTTATGATGTTACACCGAGCAGCAGGGTGTGTCTTTGTTGTTTTTGTTTGGCGGGCCCGGTGTGAGCGCGTTGCGCGTCTCGGGAGGTTTTGCCCGGGTGCGCCCGCCCTTACCTGGCTGGAGCGGGCGTGGCCGCGTCCCATTGTCTCCCACAGTGGCGTCTTTGTGTCCACCTGAAAGGCAGCAGCCCCAGAAAAGAGATTACTGTTACATAGGATGTGTTTTGTGCCCATTGGCTGCGGTTTAAAGGTGGAGTTCAGTGTGTGTGTGTGTGTGTGTGTGTGTGTGTGTGTGTGTGTGTGTGTGTGTGTGTGTGTGTGTGTGTGTGTGTGTCCTCTTGGACTCTGACGTCTTTACAATCATGCGCAATTAAATCAAGTGAACATAAAAAGGAAGCGCGAGTTTCGTTTCGTCTCGAGCAAAATTATTCGAGTTATAAATAAAGTTCGGCTCTAAAATCGAACTTGAAAACAACTTCTGTCGTTTCGTAAAGTCGATCGGAATAAAAGGCTGAAGTCTGACGTCAACTTCTCGAAAGATTTCAGCTCCTCTGAGTCGAAACCGAGCGGCGTCCGCGAGCCGGCCGGCCGTCCGTCCTCGAAGTTCTGGCTTGAAACAACAAACCAACACGCCGACGGCAGCGCCGCGTTCGTGGCTTGATGCGATTACTTAAATGGAAACAAATGGAATAAAATGAAGCAAATTGAATCAATGGACAATGTCGTCCAACAGAGTCGGCTTTGTGTCCCCCGCGCGCCGGCCGCCGCCGTTCTTACGGGAATCCGTCCATAAATCTCGCTTCCTGCGTAAGAAGAGTCGCCAGGCGTTCTGGCGCGTTGGTGCTGTTCTGTCGGAGGTTCCTCTTGATAAATATTTGCGTGTCTTCGTCTTTTCGAACTGACGCTTTCAACAAAGTCCGTCCGTTACGAATTCGCCGTCATAAATCAAACAAACCCCCCAAATTCCCCCGCAAATTAAAATTTGATTATTATCCATCATTAGAGTCGCAACAGTGAACTCTGTGTGTGTGTGTGTGTGTGTGTGTGTGTGTGTGTGTGTGTGTGTGTGTGTGTGTGTGTGGTGGAAACCCCCCCCCCTGCTGGCTTGGGGCGGGGCTTACCTGGACAGGAAGTCAGTCCAATAACAGTCTGATATTTGTCCACTAGCTTGCCTAACGAGTTAATTCCGCTAACCTAATAACTCTAAACATGTTTCTAAATATCAAAGTGACGATGATCAAGAGCTTCATCAAATCCAGTAGAAAATATTTTTAAATTTTAGTTGAAACAATTTTTGTTCAATTCAAAATGTTTGTGTCAACTCATGATTTAATAAAAATACTTTTTCTGCGATTTATTCTCGCGGTTTTTATTTAGACCTACGTGTTTCCTTCATCTGATTAACTGATTATTAAATGAGGAAATGATGCTGCTTGTGCGCCTTTATTTTCTTAATCAAAGTAACGAAATCCTACAGGTTTTTTTCCCCGTTTTTTAATCTTAAACTTCCTCTGAACGTCTTTGAACGCGACGACTCGTTCGTAGAAGGGGCCCGATTTTCTGCGAAGCGTCGACGAAGATTAAAAGATAAACGTGCGTTTGGTGAAACGAGCGCACAAAGCAGTTTCCTTCCGTAATTGGTGAGCGCGAGGGTCCGATTTATGTCGGAAAGTGGCGTCCGGCAAAGGTGGACGACCGGTCGCTCGTTAGTAACGGCAGAAAGAAGCTGGCCGCGATCTTCCTGCGTCGTTATTTCAGAGGGACATCAAACCGGACCGCCAATTATCTGAGTCGTCTTTTTTTAATCACTGAATGAAGCTGAAGGGTCCAAGAAACTTTTATTTTGAAAGGCTCCTGGGTCTGTGTGTGCGCTCCTGCCCGTGTTTGGCTTCGCCGCATTGCGTCCGGTCGTCCTCGCCGCGTCCTGACCCGCGTTTTTCCGTCCTCAGACGAGATCGTGACGGCGTCCTGCTCCACCACCGCCGACACCCGCTGCCAGTGCCGACCGGGGACCTTCTGCGTCCCCGACCAGGCCTGCGAGGTCTGCAAGCGCTGCGCCAAGTGAGTTTTTTTTTTTCACTTCCTGCTCGTCTGTTGTGTGCTTCCTGGCCTTGTATTTTCAGAATAAAAGCAGTGGAAATTCAATGAGTCTCATTTCAGATACCTTCATTCTTTATTTTGTGTTTGAGTCTCAAAAACTCATGAAAACGTTGATTTTTTTTTAGGCATTGATTCAATAACTGAAGCCTGTAACTGCATCTATCAAAATTGTGGGCGGGGCTTAGTTTAACATGTTTCTATTGGTTCCAGAATTCGGAGAAAGTTTAAGGAAGTTTCTGTCGACAAGAAGTTAACTTTTCACCGTCGTCGCCTCCTTAGGTGTAAGTCGGGGGAGGAGGAGGTGAAGAAGTGCACGCCGTTCTCCAACACGGTGTGTCGGAAACGGGATCCGTCGCCGACGGAAACGGCTCCGGTCCTGCCTTCGCCGACGCCGACGGCTCCGGGAAGCATCGGTGAGATTTCGCCGCTGTGACGTGACAACGACCGCGTTTATAAAAAAACGGGAATCTCTTGTAGCTCATGTCGGCGTTTCCATTTTTCAGTCGTCCCGCTGTGCGCCACCCTCGGCGTCATCGGCTTCATCGTCCTCGCCGCGCTGGTGGCGTGGTGGCTCGTGGTGAAGCAGCAGCTTTGTGAAGTACCCTGTGAGTTGAAGAACCTTCAAACATAAACATTTGTGTCGTCACCATAGAGACTAAGATGGTATGAAAGCAGAAGGTCACTGAGGAAAGTAAAGGGACCGAACATGGAACCTTGTGGAACACCTTTGAGGTTTTTCACTTGCACCTTCCTGACTTTACTCTGATTTTAGAGTTTTTTCTCAAGTCACAATACCTCTTACCAGGTACTTTTATGGTTCCGCCTCTGCTGAAGGTCCCAATCAGTTACCTGTATACACGTGTGTGTCGTCGGCATAGAGATTTACATTTCATCTGCATTTATTACCTGTAGAATCAACTCAACTCACTTGTTCTCGGTTCTAATGGTTCCTAGAGCTGATAGTACCTACAACAAGGTACTTTTTTAGTACTGACTCAGCCGAAGTTCCAACCAAAGGTGGGAAATACAAAGAACATGACATAAAGAGACTTTAGGCGCTTGCATACCATCAATATAGTTGATACGAATGACGTCACACCAGTTGGAAATCGATTGGAACTACAAAACTGTAGTTTTTTAGCACTAAAAAGTACTGATTCTGTGTTTTTCACCAGGTTTGAAGAGTAACTGTGACTCCAGTGAGATCGTGAAGATTCCCATCGTAAGTTCGCCCGTTTTCCTTCAGCTTCCTCTGGCGTTTCGCCGTCTTTTGTCGCCACGTTTCGTCCCCGTCGCGTAACGGCCTGGTCTCCGCCGGCGTTCAGGACGAGAGCGGCGCCACGGCGGAGGAGCGTCAGAACGACCAGAACGCCGGGCTGGAGGGCGAGGGGCCGCGGCCGGAGCTGCGGCCGCTGCTGCAGGAGACGCAGGTGGGCATGTCCAAGGCCTCGCCGCTGCCGCCGCCGCTGGAGGACGAGGACCGCGGGCTCGGGGACAGCCTGCCCAACACCACCAGCTCGTCCCAGACCAGCCTGTCGGCGCTGCCCACCGCCGCCTCCTCCAGCAACACGCCGCACCAGAGCCCCGCCGCCTTCAGGCCGCTGCCCGCAGACATGGTGAGAGGAAGCGGCAGCGCCGCACGCCGCCGCTTTGAACTTCCGAGGGTTCGTTTTTCCGTGCCTGACGTCGCTGCTCGGTCTCGTGTTGCAGGAGGACCCGCTGAGACATCGATTGGTGCCGCTACAAGGTAAAAAAAAAAAAAATCGCATTTCCCGCTCACGCCGCGTCCTCGTTTGTCTCAGTTTCTGCCGACTGAACGCCAAAAGCAAATCTTCAGATCTCCCATTTGCTGCTTAATAGATTAATAATCTCATGATCGGGCCACGTGTGAGCCGGCGGCTGTTTGGAACACGCCGTCTTGGCCGCTGTTGTTTTCTTCTCACGCCGGATTAAGAACAGGACACGGCCTGATTCACTTGTTTGATCTTCGCTTACAAGTTGGATGTATGTTGGAGTGTCCACGGGGGAAAAGTCGTGAAGTGTATTGGGGCGTTTTTTGTTCTCCCCCCCCCCCCACCACCACCACCACTTATTTCTATAGGAACAATGGCGGCACTGTAAGCACACCAGCGGTTTCATGGAATTTAGCTCGTGTTGGTGTTGACGCTCCGTCTCAGAGCGGCTGTGAGGGAACGCAAACAATTCGCAGAAGACGCGTTGATCCCGATTTAACCCGCTAAAACTTGGAACAACGCCGACACACTTCCACTCCAACAGCAATCGCCCATTAGAGAGGGTCTGTGCCTCCACTAGGGGGCGACAGAGAGCTCATACAAGCGAACCCTTTATTATCCTTAAAGTTTTCTTGGACGTCACTCGGTTTTTTTCCCATAATTTTCAGTTTATTTAATTTCCTATTCATGATTTTTAATTTTTTAAAATTAATTCTCTTTTTTTGAAATTTTTATCTTTTTTTAATTGACAGAATTTTTAACATGAATTGTTGCATTTTTCTGTCGGTAAAAACCTGAAATTAAATTAAATATTTCAGAAAAAAATTGCGCAAATGACTAAAATTAAAACATTAAAAAAAAGAATATTCTAAAAAAAAAAAAATTTAAATAATGAATATAAGCAGAGGTAGTTCATTCTAGTTAAATGAACTAGGGGGCGACAGAGAGCTCATACAAGCGAACCCTTCAATATCCTTAAAGTTTTCTTGAACATCACTCAGTTTTTTTTCCATAATATTCAGTTTATTTAATTTCCTATTAATGTTTTTTATTATTTTAATTAATTCTCTTTTTTTTTATTTTATCTTTTTTAATTGACAGAATTTTAACATGAATTTTTGCATTTTTTTGTCGGTAAAAACCTGAAATTAAATCGCAAGCAATCGCTTCTTTTTAATGCTTTAATATCCTTAAAGTTTTCTTGGACATCACTCAATTTTTTTCCATAATATTCAGTTTATTTAATTTCCTATTTATGTTTTTTTTATTATTTTTAATTAATTTTTTTGAAATCTTTTTTAATTGGCAGAATTTTTAACATGAATTTTTGCATTTTTCTGTCGGTAAAAACCTAAAATTAAATTAAATATTTCAGAAAACAATTGTGCAATCGACTGAAATTAAAGCATTAAAAAAAGGAATATTGTAAAAAATAATTAAATATTACAAGCAGAGGTAGTTTATTCTAGTTAAATGAAGTAAAATATGAAATAAAGTTGATCAGAATCTGCAGGTTTTTAAAGGGTTAAACGTCGAGAGCGAATCAGAAGCGACCATGATGATAAAATGAACGTTTTTCTTCACCTCCGTTGTGACGCCTCGTTTCTTGTCCATCGCGAAGGTTCGGAGAAGTCCCTGAAGAAGAGCTTCGACCTGTTCGACGAGTATCTGGACGTCCGGATCCACAACAAGTTCTTCCGCATGATCGGCGTCAGCGACAACCACATCCGCATCGCCGAGAACGGCCCCGCCGGCGACAAGGTCTACGAACTGCTGAAGAACTGGATGCAGAGGCGGGGCCTGAAGGCCGACATCAACGACCTGCTGGACGCTCTGCTGGGCATGGACCAGCGCCGCTCCGCCGAGAGCATCGCCTCCGCCGCCCTCCGGAAGGGCTACTACAGGCACGCCGAGGCGCCCTGAGCGCCGCCGCCGCCGCGACGCGACTCCAGCGCCGTCAACTCCTCGCGACACGTTTTTGGTTTGTTTTTGTTTTTTTCCAACAACAAAAAAAAAAGAAGAAGAAGAAGCACACAGACTTTCTCGGCGGACGCCGCGTCTCATGAACGGGCTTACCTCCTTGCGGCTGACCGCCATGCACACAGAAGCCAGTAAAACACAAAAAAAAAGGGGAAAGTCGCGCCGCGTCGACGGCGCTCCGAAGGTCGTTGACTACTTGCTGACGTGTAATAATAGAGACGAGTTTGCTTTTTTTTTTTATTCTCTTACTCACGAATAAGCAGAAAGAATCCCGAAGACGTCGCCGCCGCCGCCGCCGCCGCGTGGCGGGCTGAAGACAGCGTGCAGCCAAATACTGAGAGCTCAGACGTCTGCGGGTCCGCCGTGGCGGTGGCGGTGGCGGTGGCGGCGCCGCGAGGCGAGCGTATACACTGGTTTGTAGGAGTGGCATCGGCGATGTCACCGTGTTCGTGTGCCGCCCGGATGCACTGACCTCTGGCACACGGAGGAGCCCGACACTGGTGGTCTCCGTTAGAAGTAGATCGAAGGGACCGTCCGTTCAAGCGCGGCACGATCGCGCCAAGACTTCCCGCTCTTCGGCGCCGTCCGGCGGTCGGAGTCTCTCCGTTGTTGTTGTTTTGTTGTTTATTTCTCTCGAGATCCAGAACGACGTTTCCAGCCTCGGCTTTGTTCAGTGTTAATATTTACACGCATTACAGAAGGAAATTCAGCCAACTTCACAGGTCTTTTTTTTTTTATTTATTGTCATATTTATTGTAATGAATAATAATTATCACGCATTATTTATACCAAAACAACCCTGGAAACACACGTAAACACACACGCGCGTGTGGAGCCGCAGGGCCAACAAATGACTGAAGCCTTTTTCGTTGATCTTCGCTGCACCGAGTTCAGACAATCTTGTGCCTGTTTGTTGTTTTTTAAATGATGTCGAAGCGTCCAAACGCTGAATGTGTATCGACACATTCGGAGGTAAAGCGGCGGCGGCGGCGGCGCTCGCGTCCTTGTCCCGACTGAACGCCGCAGCTCAGAAAAGTACCAGGAACCTCCTCGATACGACAAACCGGCCGTGGTCCGTCTCCATCGATCTCCCAGCTAGTCCCTCCTCTAATGCGAAACCGGTCACTTCTTTCAGAATAAAAGCCTCATCTAATAGTTAAAATTAAAAATTATAACTCTTTTTTTTTGGCTTGTTTAAATTTAAGCACGTATTTTAAGTTTTCGTGTCTAAAAATCAGAAATATTTAAAGTTTTTGTAGTTTAAATTCCGAGTTTTCGCGTCGTGAGAAGAGAAACTGGTACTTTTCTGAACGGCGGCCCCGCGATGAAACGCTGAAACGTCGCGTTGACGGGTTCTACTTAAGCTCCGCCCCCTCCCCCAAACTCCTCCTCCCCCCCTCCGGTGAGGTGCAGCCGCAGGTACAGATTGTTCCGGACTCGATCAGACTCAGACAAGATGAAGGAAACCTTTTCTGGATTCAAGCCGAGAAGCTTCCGCCTCGTCCTCCCACCGCTGCCTCTCCCCGTACATACCGGAGCGAGAAGACGCCTCCGAGAGTCCATGTAAATACGCGGCGACGTAAACAAAACAAATTGTCGGAGGCGAAAGGTTGCCAAGTTTCTTTTTTCTACGTTTGTTTTTTGTTGCCCGTTTTCCTGCATTTTTCTGTGGTGTATAAAGGAAAGTTACAGAGTTTCTATATCGTTGCTGAAGAGTTTTCTTACAGTGCTGGCACTGCCACCTATTGACAGACAATGAAACTACAGGCTGCATCAATTCCTTGGCTCCGCCTCCTTTCTTCTTCTTCTTCTTCTCCTCCTTCTTCTTCTTCTTCTTCTGAATCAGCGTCAGTGCTCGTTTCGTTCTCGCTCTCACGCGAGCGTTTTCTTTATTTACGCGACTCGTTTTCGGTCCCGAGCTGTTTTCCGTCGTCGGTCCTCCCGTGGAGCCGCCTCTTCTTCTTCTTCTTCTTCTTTTTCTTCTTCTTCTTCTTCTTCTTCTTCTTCTTCTTCTCTAGGTATTGTTTGCTCGTCATGAATTTCAGATATAAATGATGCAAATACAGTGAAGCTGTTCTCATGTCCATTTCAAATAAATGTTTTGTACAGACTGTTCGTTGTCAAATGACTCGCTTTGTTTTTCGGACACCTTGTCTAAGTTTTCTCGTGAAAAATGAGGAGAAACTCCACAGTGCTTTTATTTTGAAGGCCCCAGGTGTTTCCAGCAGTGTTTGGCTTCGCTGTAACGTTTCAGCAGCTCTGTGTCACACCAAAAAGAGCTCCGTTGGGTTCAATGCCTTGCTTAAAGGCTCTTCGGCAGACGTCCCGACAACCTTCTCGCCTCTCGGCGCCACTGATCAGAGGAGACGTTTATCGTCGGTATCTGGAGTGTTTCTCGGTCGGCGTCTTGTTTCTGGGAGCTGCAGATCGTCAGATCTTCGTCTCCCGCGTCAGTCGCTCCTCTTCCTCGCAAGGATCGTCTGGTTTTTTTTTTGTGCGTCGCGTCTGTCGGCGGGACTCGAGTCTGTTTGCGTCGCCGTGTCCCTCCGGGCGCCGCTTGTTTTTGTGATCATCTTCGCACTGAAATATTCATCATCATCATCATCGCGAGCAGAGTTTATCTCCCGCTGTCTATTTATGGCGCTCGTCCTTTTGTCCCCCCCCCCCCCCTCCAACCGACAGGAGTTTCTCCTCCGCATCAAATCCGTCATCGTCTGCCGGCGACGCGGCTTTCACAGGAAGTGGTTCCTGGAAACTTTCTCGTCAAGCGCGTCGACGCTCCGTCTTCATCGCGCCGGCTCTGCGGCTCAAACGCGACGACTCTGAGGACGCCAAAGACCCGAGTCGTCAAACGCAGTCGTCCATCATCGTTGCGGGAGAGGTTCCACGTCCGAACTTCCGTCGTTCTTCCTTATTTGTGGCTCCGCGGATCTTTTTTCTCCACTTCAGTCCTTCTCGCCTCGACTCCGTTTTGGTCATTTTGAACTTCACGCTGCCAGGAACTTCATTTATCCGCATGCATTTGTGGGATGTGCAATAGAGCTCAGCATGTCAGGTGTGCTACAAAAAAAGGACAGATTTGATTCTTTCCTGCCAACAAGAAGCCAAAAAAGTACCCGTTAGCAGGTAATTTCACCTCAAAAAACAGCTGAGATGAAGTAGAATCACGTCCAATAAAGCCAGGTTGTTACTTTTACTTCAAATAAAACTTTATTAGTTTCCATTCTGGCCTCGTTTCAGCAGGAGAAATGTGACCGACCTCACCAGGCGCCGTGACAGGTCCGGTTACTGGTGTTACATAAGCCGCTCTGGCGCCATCTGGTGGTGGGAGGTGGTGTCGTCTTCTCCAACCAAGAGAAATCAGGTAAAACAGGGGCTTTTCTCCCCCTCTCCCTCCAATCAACACCTGCATTGTGTTGATTTTGTTTGTGTTGTTGTGTTGTTTGTTCTCCTCGGTGGACATGGAGTCATTTCTTTCCCACAGCTTTATTTCGGGTTCAGTTCTTCTTGTGTTTTTAATTCTGGTGGACGTGAGCAGGGGCGGATCAACGGGGGAGGTCTGAGGGGGGGGCCAGTGCCCCCCTCACCCCCACCCAAAGCAGCCTCGAACCTTCCTTGCTTCTCTGACGGACGCGGTGTTTTACTGGCTTTCTTTGCGTTTCAGTTTTTCGCACTTCTCGATGTCGGAAGCTGTTTCGCCGCCTCCTTTCGCTCCTCCAGCAGGTTGTAATGAAATGCTAACAACATGTCAGATTTCCTTGTTATCGCCGCGGCGAAATCGGCCGGAAAATGGAGCAGACTGCCGATCAGACGGCTGCTGCACCGCGGAGTAATTTCTCCTGGCGGGACGTGACAATCACACCTGCTCCGGTGAAACACAGAAACGTGTCATGATTTGGTTATAAATAACTCGGCGGAAGCTCTCGGGGGGAAAAAGCTCCCAACTCAATATTTACCTGACAGCAGAAACAAGCTGCCTGAATCACGAGGAGGAAAAATCTGCATCATGAATCAGGTCCAAGAGAAAGAAAACTGCAAAATCGTCTGTAAAACTAGACACACATTCTAGTTTTTGAGGTAGAAAAGCTTCATTTTTGACCCTGATTGTCTCAACTCGATTATCTATCATGTGTCGACCAGGGGGCGGGGCTTCCGCTCCACTGACGCATCCCTGACAGCATCCAGCCAATCACAGGCCAGACTCTTATTTATTGGTTTAGTTTCTTAAATGTAATTTTTTTTTTAATTGAATTTGTCAGAATTTTTTTTTTTTATGTTCAGTTTTGATGTTTTTTTTTCTCCGCGCTGCTTCGTCTCTGAAGGCCTCCGTTTCATCGGTGACCCGTGCCCAATGAAATGACACAGCGGTGGTCTCGGAGGCCCCCGGGCCCCGAAGTGGAACAGAGAGAGACCTTTCATAAAGCTTCACGCTGTGGCTCCATCTGCTATTTAAAGTGGCGGACTCGCCTAAAAAAAGACCCGCTGGTCACAGATGTACTTTAAAAACGGTTATATAAAACAAATACTGATGGCTCATGGTTACTACACTGCATCCAGAAATAACTGTAAAAAAAAAACAAACCTGGCGCCTGGAAAAAAGCTGTTTTCCACCTCTGGAATGTTTTATTTGTTAGACTACAAAATAAGGCAAATAAACAACAAATTAAAACAAGAAATCAAATAAAAAATGTAGAAATAAACGAGAAAATCGCTTTTTTGTTGTTGTACTCAGAGTCGCCTGTGAGTGGCGCTCCTCCCTTCCACGGCGATGTAAGCCGTCGCAATTACAGAGCGAAGAAGAAGAAGAAAAAGAAGAAGAAAGCCGCTTCCTGTCACAACAACCAGTTAGCACCGTGGCTAATTCTCGCTCAGATTAGACTGTTTTTTCCCGAAAAATGGACGTAAACCAGGCCAAACAGGAACACCTCCTGGCACTAAAAGGTATCCGCTCGTTTCAGCGTAAATGTCGCGTCTCTCGCTTGTTGTTTAGACCTTTAACGGACGCTGAAACCGGTGCTGTCAGTGTCCGTCCGTAGCTCCTGCGGCTAACAGCGCTAAATGACAGCGGATCAAACGTTGGTGTCTGCAGACAGGAAAACACGAGTATCAGCGACAGAAACAGCTTTAGAAAGCAGGTTTTTACGTGTTTTTTAAGATTAAAAGTGCCACTTATGACAGTGCGAGTTACTCACTCTGTTGTGGCAGCTAACTTGATGCTGAAGTGTAGTTTAGCTGTGTTACAACCACAGTTTATACAACTTAAATACTAATATTCAACTCTGTTTTTGGTAAAGTCAGTTTTTAAAGTAATGCAATGTTAACTGTTTTGGTTGTTTAGCAATTTATTGATGGAAAAGCTGTAATTAAACGGTTGGATTTCAAAGTTGTAGCTGCAAAGCTTAATTTTAGAAAGAAAGGGAGCTTTAAAAATGACATTTAAATGGATTAACTTCCTTTAAATTACGATAAATGCTTTTTGTTAACTTCTGGTTCCTTTGTGTGAGTTTACTGATTTTTCTGACCAGTTTAGCGTCATAAACATCAGATCGGACAAGAGCATTAACATGAGTTCTGTCAGTGTGGATATAAAGGCCTGTTTTAACGTCATGTGGTCACTGACTGATGTCACTTCCTGTCGCAGTGATGCGTCTAACCAAGCCGACGCTATTCACAAACTTGCCGGTGACGTGTGAAGGCCGAGATCTGCCCGGTGAGTCCCAAGTTACAGTTACTTTCAGAACTAGAACATTTGAGTTCCCCTCCCCTTTTTCCACTTAGTTCTTAGTCACATGTCTGCTTGAGGAACTTAGTGTCACTCTTAATGTTGCCTCAGAAAAACGATGTTTAGTTCCTACTTTTATTGTTTGGGGAAGTCCTCACTAGCGTTGAGTTTCACAATAAAAGCAGGCTCAAGGGGGATTTTTCCTTTGTTTTTTCACAGTAAAAGTACGTCCTGTGTATCTCTCTCCAAAATAAAACCTCGAACTGTCGTCTCAGGGGTCACACGAGGTCGAGCGGCTTCCTGTTTGCGTCCAAATTCATGATTGGAGTTCGCGGCGGTAGATTTCTTCATGGCGGCGAATTCTTGTTGACGCTCCGGCGGCGATCCCGGGTCGATCGGAGGATCCAGTTCGCGTCTGCGTTACAGATTTACGACCTCGGACGGCCGAATTTAGCTCCTGCTGAAAGTTCCCCTCTGTTTACCTTTGCTGCCGGCGGAGTGCAGCGCGGGGCAGCGCCGCGGTAACCCGACGCCACGCCCACTGTAAATCACGCTGACACTTCTAGGTAGGACCGCTATTTATACGAGGCGCGATGAAGTGAAAGTGCGTCTCGGCACGACTCCGACTTTTGTCCCTCAGAACCCCAAATTGCCTCCGAGAGGCACTCGTGTGCTCGCCGAGTCGGGAACCTTTAGGTTCCCCGACATGACAGGCAAAGCCTCGGACACCCGTGACATCTTGTGACCCCCACGTTGGAAACCACTCTTCTAAAACATCAAGAGTGAAACTCACTCTACAACTCTAAACTCGCACTCGT
>JASSRZ010000083.1:12261336-12280123 GCA_032164315.1 Malacoctenus gilli | reverse complement strand
GTGACCCCCACGTTGGAAACCACTCTTCTAAAACATCAAGAGTGAAACTCACTCTACAACTCTAAACTCGCACTCGTTCGCATCACATAAGTTTCAGATTAATGCTGAATTTCTTTAATTTTCTACAACTAAAAAACAACAATAATTGATAGTTGAACACATGCTAGTTTGAGGCTTTTATTTTGAAAGCGTTTCTCTCAACATTCACTGGCACATCAGGTTTTAAACTTCGTCCCACAGGAGTTTTGACGAGTTATTGTGGCCGATTAATTCTGACGTGTCACGGCAACAATATTAGATTTAATCGTTCGATTTGATTCGTCTGCGAGGAAAAGAAAGAAGAAAAAAAAAGGAGGTTTGAAGCCTGTGGAAAAAGTGTCGTTTGTGCTTCAGTTGCTTTGAAACTCAATCTTCAAACGTTCTTTTTTTATCTCGGCAGCGAGCAGGAAAAAAAACGTGACGCCGCCTCGCCGTGTCAAAACAGCTGCATCTGAAATATCTGCAGTCAAATGTTGATTCCCGTTTGCTTAATTCAGCCTCAAAAACTCAAACAAGCCGTTTCGAATTCTAAACGAGCAGAATTAGGATCGATGAGAAGCGAGACTTTTATTTTGAAAGGATTTCTGAAGCCGTGAACCTGACCGCGTCCTTCGGTCTGCGCAGGCGACCTGTTCGGGCAGCTGATGCAGGAGGACCCGTCCACCATCAAAGGCGCCGAGACGCTGATGCTCGGCGAGATGCTCACGTTACCGCAGAACTTCGGGTAAGTGTCGCCGCGGCGTCGCATCGCACGGCGAGAGCCGCTCGCCGCTCGCCGCCCCGCGTCACCCAAAACCTCCGTCCGTCCCCACAGAAACATCTTCCTGGGCGAGACGTTCTCCAGCTACATCAGCGTCCACAACGACAGCAACCAGGTGGTAAAAGACATCCTGGTCAAGGTAAAGACGAGTCGGTGCTCCGCATGCTTTTGCTTTTCCACTAGGGAAAAGTACCCGCGACCAGGTACTTTTCTAGTTCCTATTAGGCCGAGACTCCCAGAGAGTGGAGCTGAAAATGTCACGTGAACAGATCGTTGCTCTCTGATTGGACAGAGTGACTCGAACGGATGTTTCGCTGAGAAGTTCCTTCTTGAAAGACGCTGCAAATCCGGTGGATTTCAAAATAAAACGCTGTCGTTCAGCTTCAAGACGTCAGACGCAGAAAAGACCTTTGGGATCCGTGATGGGAAAACCAGGAATGACGAGTGAGGTTCTGCAGCCTCATGTGAGAGCGCCACCTGGTGGCTGCTGGTGTAAAAACGACAGTAAAGGAAGGAAAAGTGTGTGAGAGTCAGAACCCAAAAGGAAGAGACTGAATCGCTGGTTCCCCGTGCACTCTTTGCCGGGCACTCTTTGCCGTGCACTCTTTGCCGTGCACTCCGTGACGTGTCGCGACCCTCTGCAGGCCGACCTCCAGACCAGCTCCCAGCGGCTGAACCTCTCGGCGTCCAACTCGGCCGTGTCGGAGCTCAAACCCGAGTGCTGCATCGACGACGTCATCCACCACGAGGTCAAAGAAATCGGAACGCACATGTGAGGCCTTGTTTTGATTGGGGTTTTTTTTCTTTATCTTCCGCTTTGTCTTTATCGTCCGCTCACTTTCTCCTCTCTCTCCTCCAGTTTGGTGTGTGCGGTCAGCTACACCACGCAGTACGGCGAGAAGCTCTACTTCAGGAAGTTCTTCAAATTCCAGGTGAGTTTGAGGCGCCGGAGCGCGAGGTTGGCGGCGGCGTGAGAAATGCCACAGCCCCACGGCGAGGCCGCACGTCCCGGCCGGCGAGGGGCGTGGCCGCCGGCAGCCTCTCGCTCCGCTTCTGGGCTTCGTGTGGGAGAAGGTTCTTGGGATGGAGGCGGCGGGCGAGAAAGCGCCGGCGTTCAGCTTGCACTCTATCTTCCACCAGGTCCTGAAGCCGCTGGACGTCAAGACCAAGTTCTACAACGCCGAGGTAACGTGGTCGCGTCTCGCCGCCGCACGTTTAGCTTTAAAACGTCCTCCTGGAAACCAAAAAAAAAAAAACGCCTGGAACTCCAGAACCTTTATTTTGAAGTCTCCTGCTTTTGAATGTGGCTTCCTGAGACCAAATCCAGCAGAGCGACTTCCTGTTGTAAAGAATCGTTTTATTCTGGAGATCCAGGTTGTTGTTTTTTTCCCTCGACGGAGGCGAGAAGCTTTTATTTTCCCTCATTTTTCATGTCAGTAGTTTTAATTATTTACATTCAGCTGCATATTTTCATTGTCATCCACTTTTTGGCATGTAACCTCATTTGTTCCTTGTGTCTTGTATTTTATTTTCTCCATTAGAGTGACCTCAGTTCTGTGGTAATGCTTCCTTCTGTTCCCATCAGCTTCCCTTCTTCCCTCTTTCCCTCTCAGTCGTCTGGCTGCGGCTCAGAGAAGGTGAAAGCGAAACAATACCGAAGGAACTCACGTTAAACGTCCAAAAGTCGCCCACAAAACATGAGCAAAGCTCTTATTTTGGCGGTCAACTTCCAGTATTTTTCCTTCCACCTTTTCTCCGGGCGCTCACGCTTTCCTGCCGACTCTTCCTCACTCAGGGGGGGGCTTGGTCCTGTTGCGGTGCTTATTTTGGGGGGTGGGGGTGGGCGGAGCCTGTTCGGTGGGGTCGTTACAGGAGAGGTGCAATCAAATTAAATTCTGTGTCTAACTTTTCGTATTCGGACCAAAATCGTTCCAATAATTTGCTAAAAATCACAGTTCGTTGAGAAAAACGTCGACAAAATTTGAAATAACACAAAAAATGGAGGATTGTGTGTTTGTTTGGGCTTTTTCTTTGCTTTAATAAGTCGTCAGTCGGCCTGTTTGGTTCCCTTCAAAACGGCAACAGACTCCAGCGAGATGCATTTGTGGGATGAGCACTTCTTCAAAAGTTTAATCTCAATAAAACGTCTTTATCTTATTTCTGTGCATAAAGAATTTTACATCAAAGTGTCGCGAACGTAGGAATCGAAGCCACACTGAGGTGTTAAGATAATGGAAAAAAGGCACATCCCACAAATGCATGCTCCAAACAACAGGAAGTGACATCATGAGGTTTTTACTTGGGAACGGCGTCTGCATGGAGCCGCCGAGCTCGACGGTCCAGCCGGCGGCTCGTCGCGGGCATGGACTAATCTCTGCTTCCCTCTGATTGGCTCGGGCTGCTCCCAGTGGGCGGGACAAAACGTTCCTCGTTGGTCTCCCAAAGCGTCCCGACAAGCTGGGGGAGAAAACGCCCTCTCGTTTCCGTGTTGTTTACAAAACAAATCAAAATTAGGAACAAATATCGACAAACTTTCACTTTTAAATCCTGTCAAAATTAAAGTCCGATGGGGGGGGAAATTACTTTTAATTTGGAGAATTTCCATCAATACAGGAAATGAGTTAATTTAGGTTTCGATTTCAGATTAAAATAACTTTTTTTAACACTTTTCTTTAATTTAGCTGCTTGAAAGAGCTTTAAAGTGTAAAAATGTTTGTACCTGAAGTTTTGAGAGACCAATTCAGCGTCAATCAGCCTCTGCTGTGTGCCGCCGTCCTGCACCGGTACTAACACGTCCTCAGAGGTTCACTGAGCAAGACCACGCCCACTGACACGCCCACAGACACGCCCTCAGACACGCCCCACCGCGTTGCTCGGTGGACCTCTGAGTCGAGCAACGAACCTGAGTCTGAGCGTGTCGTGTCGTGTCGTGTCGTCCCGCCTCGCCGCCTTCCTGCCGCAGACGGACGAGGTGTTTCTGGAGGCTCAGATCCAGAACATCACCACGTCGCCCATGTTCATGGAGAAAGTGTCTCTGGAACCTTCCATGATGTACAACGTCACCGAGCTCAACGTGGTCGACCGCGGCGACGAGAGGTAAACGCTCCTCCGCGGCGGCGGCGGCTTGAAGCGGCGGCGAATCGGCGCTCATCTCGCCCTTTCCTCTCAGCGAGTCCACGTTCGGGAAGATGTCGTACCTGCAGCCGATGGACACGCGGCAGTACCTGTACTGCCTGAAGCCCAAACCGGAGCACGCGGAGAAGGCCGGCGTCATCAAGGGCGTGACGGTGATCGGGAAGCTGGACATCGTGTGGAAGACCAACCTGGGCGAGCGGGGACGCCTGCAGACCAGCCAGCTGCAGAGGATGGTGAGCTGCCGTCCCACCGCTTCACTCATTCATTCATTCATTCATTCATCCTCTTTGGTTCCTTTATGATGTAGAGCTTTGTATTTTTGACTTTTTTTAAATTTAAGTTTGTCATTTTTCATTTTTATTGATTTAAATGGTTTGTTTTTGTTTTTCTTTTCTTTTTTTTAATTTTGCCTCTAATTTTTTTTAATTTTTCAATTTTAATGCTTATTTTTTTCCAGTTACATTTTCATTAAATTCCATGCATTTTTTGAATAATTTAATCGACATTTTTCAACATAGATTTTTTTTAACTTTTGATGTTTTTTTTTAATTTTTGATGTTTTTTTCTAGTATTTATTGCTGAAAATTCTGAGATTATTTTCTCAGTTTTTATTTAATTTTTAATTTTTTTTTATTTAATTTGTTTTTTTCGCTGTAAAATTATCGTTTTTTTAAATTTAATTAATTTAAATTTTTAAATTGATTTTTTAATTCAGATTTTTTTCCCCCTTTTTTCGGGCTTGTTTTGGTTTCTAAACCTTTTTTTTAAAATCTGATTCTAACGTTCTTAAAACGTCTTATTTTTTTGGGGCTCTTTCTTTCGCTTGGTTTGCAGTCAATGTTGCTCGTTGCTGTTTGTGCTTCAGGCTCCAGGATACGGAGACATCCGACTGTCCCTGGAGTCGATTCCCGACACCGTCAACCTGGAGGAACCTTTCGAAATCGTCTGTAAAATCACCAACTGCAGGTAAAAGAAGAGAAAAGACTCTAAACTGACTTTTCTAGCTGGTCCTGAAAAGCTCGGTGACGAGTGTTTCTTCCTGTCGCAGCGAGCGGACGATGGACCTGGTGCTGGAAATGTGCAACACCAGGTCGATCCACTGGTGCGGCGTGTCGGGCCGCCAGCTGGGCAAGCTGAGCCCGGGCGGCTTCCTGTCGCTGCCGCTCACGGTGCTCGCCTCCGTCCAGGGCCTGCAGGTAAACGCCCGGAGACGCCCCTCCCCCTCTGACCCCCCCCTCCCTCCTCCTCCTCCTCTGACCTCCTCCCCCCCCTCCCCTCTCTCTCCTCTCGGTTTTCAGAGCGTCTCGGGACTCCGACTGACCGACACGTTCCTGAAGCGGACGTACGAGTACGACGACGTGGCGCAGGTGTGCGTGATCTGTCCGTTCACCAGCAACGAGTGCTAGAACCTTTTAACGACCCTTTTTGCGACCTTTTAGATACGAACGGACCAACTCTGGGAATCCGCCCGTGGCGGCCACTCCCCCGCCCCCTCCCCCTCCTCCCCCGCCCCTTTTTTTGCAACCTGAGGTGGTGATCTTGTATTTTAAAAGAAAATTGTGAATATTATAAATCTTTTTCTTTGGAACTAATTGTGTAAATGTGCATAAATGTTAATAAAACCCATGAAGTTTGTGATTTCTGCTCTTTTTAAAGGCCTCGTTGTCTGTTTTCGTGCTTGGAGGCGTTTGTTTTACGTTTTGGCTGCTTCCACAGAGGGTCCCAGTGAAGACCTGCGAGTCCTCAGCGTCCACTGTCAGTAATTGGACACCAGCCTCGCAGGTCTGTTTCTTGTTTTGCTCGTTTGACACCAGCATCGTCCTGTTTGTTCCGTCCTCGCCTGAAGCTACTTGGAGTTTGTCTCTCGGAAGTTCTTCTGATTGGTGAGTTTCTTTGACCCAGAACCGGAGCGTCTGTAATTTGACACCAGCCTCGTCCTGCTTGTTTTGACCAAAAAACAACCTTTTTGTAATTTGACACCAGCTTCCTTGTGTTTTTTGACCTTTCAGGCATCCTTTCATGACGTTTTTGTGGCTTCTCTCGCTTCAAAGCTTGACCGTCTTCTGATTGGATGATTTACTTTCCCTTGAGTCACCTTCAAGCCTTCGTTATTTGACACCAGCCTCATCCTGCTTGTTTTAACCAAAAAAAACCCCAACTTTTTGTAATTTGACACTAGCTTCCTCGTGGGTTTTTTTTTTTACCTTTCAAGCATCGTTTGATGTTTTTGTACCTTTGAAGCTTTTCTCTGACTTGTGATTGGCTAAGTTTTCCTTCCTCAACTGCTCGTTAAGCGTTTGTAATTTGACACCAGCTTCGTCATATTTTTTATCCTGATTTTAGACGAGCTGTCGCTTCAAAGCTTGACCGACGTCTGATTGGATGATTTAATTTCCCCTGAATCACCTGGAGGCCTTCGTTATTTGACACCAGCCTCATCACGTTTGTTTCAGCCTCCGAATCTTTAGCGCTTTTCTCGACTCTTCTGATTGGTCGATCTTTCCAACACCCAACTTTTGGTAATTTGACACCAGCCTCTTGTTTTCCGACCTTTCAACTGTCGCGTAATACTGTTTCGTTGTACATTTGAAGCTTTTCTCTGACTTGTGATTGGCTAAGTTTTCCTTTCTCAACTGCTCGTTAAGTGTTTGTAATTTGACACCAGCTTCGTCATACTTTTTATCCTGATTTTAGACGAGCTGTTGCTTTTCTCGCTTCAAAGCTTGACCATCTTCTGATTGGCTGATTTACTTTCCCCTGAATCACCTGGAGGCCTTCGTTATTTGACACCAGCCTCGTCACGTTTGTTTCAGCCCCTGAATCTTCGCTTCTGATTGGTCGATCTTTCCAACACCCAACTTTTGGTAATTTGACACCAGCCTCCTTGTGTTCTTTGACCTTTGAGGTATCGCGTGACGCTGTTTCGTTGCGCATTTGAAGCTTTTTCTCTGACTTGCGATTGGCCGATTTTCCTGCCTTAGCTGCGAGTTACGCGTTTGTAATTTGACACCAGCTTCATCGTATTTTTTGCCAAACAACTTGCTGAAGTTCTGTAATTTGACACCAGCTTCGTTTTGACTCGTTGCTCCTAAGTCAGTAAACAAAGGCGTTGAATTTCAAGACATTTATTCATCGTGTTAGACAAAGTGCTGCTGTAGCGTAACTATCCGTCTCCGTAAAGCTTCCGATCTCAAATACCAGATTGAGAAGCATGCAAAATAAAACGGTATGAATATATATCGTTCGTTAGTGGCTGATGAAGAGTGTGGTGGGCTTAAAGGGGGCGACATGGACTTGATTCTCTTTTAAAGTGCTGAAAGAACTGAATCCAGGCTGCAAAACACGGCGGTACGGTTACACACGGGTCTGGACCACATGGCAGAAGCGGCGGCGGCGGCGGCGGCGTGGCGACGAACTCGCTCTAGAAAAATGTCATGAGACGGGAAGCGGCGTAAACGAGCCCCAAGAAAGGTGCTGAAAAAAGTACATTCCTCCCTAAAACCGTCCGAGCGGCGCGGCGAGGGCCAACGCTCCGGCGCGTCCCGAACGCCTCGTCCGCCTCGGCTCGCTTTCTGTCGCTGCGCTCAATGCGTTCGTGGCCTCTGTTTGTTTGTTTACATGTTTGTTTTTGCCCTGGATGTGTGGGATGCGTCCCTCCGTGGCCCCGCCCCCTCCCTCGGTCACCACCCCCCTCCCCGTCCTCGTCTCTTCGTTCCAGCGATGCCGGGGAGTGGACTTGAAGAAATGGGTGTAGAGATTGTTATCGCGCCTCCGTGGTTGCACCGTCCTTCCCAAAAAACAACAAAAAAACAAACTGCAGGCTGCAAGAAAACAAAGAAAAACAAAAACAACTCGTGAGGGGCGGTCCGTGACTAACGGAGGCGACGTGGCGGGCGGCGGCGGCGGCGGTTCGGCACCTGAGCGGATCAGGAGTGCTCCTCGGCGCTGCCGCTGAAGGAGCGGCTCCGGATGTGGTTCCTCAGCTGCTCGATCAGCTCCGGGTTCTGCTGCTGGATCTGCTGCGCGAACTGCTGACCCCTGAGAGAGGGGGCGAGACCACCCAGCGCTCAAGTGTCGCTCAATCTGAACCCCCCCCCCCCCAGTGGACAAACTGGGAACTGCGCTTGCTTTTTAATCGCTTCAAGTCTTGTTTTTTGGACAACGAGGCAGAATTACGCCTTGAAAAACTGTCCAGCGCTTTTATTTTGAAGGTTTGGTAGGTTAGCACAGGTGTGTGTGTGTCAGTGTTTGGCTTCACTGTGGCATTTTGGCCAATCAACTTCAGTAAGATTTTGTAGCGGTTAAACTTTGTCGGAGTGGATGAGGCGAGACATTATGGTCTGTCGTGGCTACTGGTTTCCACGGCGACCCCTGCTCTCCAGTACTCACGCTTCGATCAGGCTGGAAATGTCCGACATGCCTCCCACTCCCGCCGCCGGACCTCCGACCGCATTGGACATCATTCCTGACATACTGAGCACACGGCAGAGCCGTCAGTGCAACCTGAACCCGGCACGGAGTCCACGGGAAAAAAAAAAGGCGCTTTATACTCACAGCTGCTGCACTTGTTGGTTCTGCATCACGCTGGCGGCCTGCGAACACAAAACCCAGCTGAGATCCGTCTCTGTCGGCAGCGAAGACCGCTCTTCTCGCGCTCCCGCTGGGATTTCAGCGAGAAAAGCCCGTTTTTTTTTACGTTTCGGTGCTGCTGACGTGTCCCGTCATTGTTGCGGCAGTAAAACTCTGGCGTGCTCGGAGAAGCATTCCGGGGCCGGCGGACGTTCCCGGGTGTCATCGTTTAACAAGCGAGGGCTCTCCAGGGAACCGCCGGCTCCTTTTTCCACCAGACAATAACTCAGAGCCGGTTAACGGCCTACCTGTCACTCAGGGGCCTGATTAGGACCAAATACCAGGGACGGAACAAGCAGCGGGGGAGGGGGGGTGGGGGAGGGGGGGTCTGAGTGGCGGACCGGGCCTCTTACCATGCTGATGAAGGCGGGGTTGTTGATCAAACTGGCCATGTCGAAGCCCAGTCCAGCAGCAATCTGTGGGACACATGGACCAGTGAAACCAGGCCCCTTTAAACCGGAGCTAATCAGGCCAGACGAGTAGAACAAAGAGCAATCGAGCACAGACGCAGCTCAGGACGATCCTTCTCCAACTTGTTTGTAATTCCCGGTATTTTGATCGCGGCTGGTTCTGTCTCACCGGGCTGGTGGCCTCTTTCTGCTTCTGCTCTGCGATCTTCAGGTTGGACTTGTACGTGTCGTTCTCCGGGTCGAGAACCAAAGCTTTCTTGAAGTAGGAAATGGCCTCGGGGTACTTGTTCATCGCCGTCAGAGCCAAGCTGCGAAAGAAGCGGAAAAAGGAAAGCGATTGTTTGTCTGTGAGCGGGTCGACAGGTTCTGGCTGGTGGTCCCGTTGTGGTTCTCGGAACCTGGGGTCCTTTTCCTCACCCCATCCTCCCGTAAGCTTTGCTGTAGGTGGGATCGATGCCGATGGCTCGCTCACAGTCGCCGGTGGCCTCGGTGTAGTTCCCCAGTTTGCTGTGAGCTGCCGCCCTGCGGGGCGGGAAGAACCCCACCGTTTAGTTCCACCGGCAGGCGAAGATCCACTGTGGGAACTCAGTCCGGCGGCGTCGGTACCTGTTGCAGTAGTAGACGGCGTTCCTCAGGTCCAGGTCGATGGCCTTCGTGTAGCACTCCACAGCGCATCTGTAGTTCTCCTCCTTCATGTGATTATTGCCTTCAAACACATCCAAAGTCAGAGAAACGGCAGTAGTTCCTTCATCACATCGTATCAGCCGTCAGAGGAACCTTCTGCCGGAGAGTTCTAACTTGGCGGTACCTTCGTTTTTCAGCTGCTCCGCCCGTTCGATGTCCTCGGGGGACGGCGAGGTCTCGGGCAAGGTCAGGTTGTCATTCTGTGAAACACAAGTGACAGAAGACCGAGAACTAAACAGGTACAAGTGGAATAGAACCCTGCGGAGTTCCACAAGGCTCCGTTTTAGCTCCTCCTACTTTTTCGTCGTTCACTACCAGTTTCCAGCTCCGTCTATATGCTGACGACACCCTCGTTTATGTGTCGTTTATGTGTTTTGTTGAGTGGCTGACATTAAAGTCAGAAGCGTATCTTTCTGGAAGAACACTTCCTGTCCTGCTCTTATTCTGAAGAAAATACTCCGATTACATTTCCTCTCCAAAACAGCTGACTGAAGGAAAGAAGCAGACGAGAACAACGCACTAAATCCGAGATCTTCCTCGGTTTTCTCTCGGTTTTTTTCCCACCTTCGTTTGAAGTTTTATCACCTGAAACTGAAGCACGTTTTGGTCCAAACTCGCGAGGGTTTTTCGTACCTTCAGCAGCGAGTTGTGAAAGATCTCTGTGAGCGGCTGCGGCACGGCGAGGTGGCAGTCGCTGGCGCTGATCTTGAAGGTGGTCTCCAAACACTGGATGGCAACTGCAGAGCCAGCCACACAATTCAGGACGTTCAACGTGTCAATGGGGTTGATCAGGAGCTACAGGTGGCGCCGGCCGTCGGCGAATCATTTATAGAAATTAATTCCGAATCGGACGGCGAAGGGTGGCCTAAATTTGGAACGGTATGAGCGCCCCCCCCCCCCGACCTACCTTCAAGGCTCTCCTGCTCGTCGGAATTCAAAGCGCCGCAGTGCGTTTGATCTCGGAGGAACTGCACAATAGAGAAAGCCAGGCGCTTCTCCACGGCCATTTTTTTCCACCTCGGAGGAACTGCGGGGAAACGGGAAACAGACGGCCACAAAAAACGCACGGATCACCACGGCGGAACGCCCCAACGGTATCCGGCTGCCTGCACGTGACGGCGGAGCGGCGGCTCGCTCGAACCCGCGACGCGTCTTTACAGGAAGATGGGATTTTGACCGAAAAGCGGTGGTCAGGTCGATCACTGAAGTATTTATACAAACAGACGATTAAAAGAAATATTTTTATCCCGGATACCGATGAGTATTTATTCCTGCATCCTCCATTAAAATGTGTTTATTACATGTAATAACATCAATGTGCTCCTCCTTATTTACACACTCCATCTTTAACTCAGCATATAAAAAATGGACCCTTCAGAATAAAAGCACAGGGCCCGTTCGGAGGTCTGCTGAAGATTGTGTTTCGACTGGTCTGGAAGCAGGCAAAGCCTCGGGCTCCAAGAAAAAAAAGGGGGGTCCCGGACCCCAGGTTGGGAACCAGGGGGGTCTGTTTTGTTTACTTCCTCTCCAAGTAGAAGAGGAGCGACATGGATGTGACGAGACGAGATGCGGCTCGTGTTTCCAAGGCAACCCGGAGGAGGATGAAACAAACATCGTCTGGAAGAAGGCTTCGCTCCATTTAAAGGGCTGGAAACACTTCCTCCCCCCCCCCCCCCGCCCTCGACACACATTATGAACACAAAAGGGGGAGGGGGGGGGGGGAGACCCTGCACATATGTCCGTCACGTGCTGATGCCATGCGTGGTCATGTTGGTGCGGGGCTGCCTGGCACGCAGCTGCTCCTCCTTCCGCGTGTGTTGATAAACACACATACACACCACACACGCAAACACACACACGTAACATGCGGGTGATGCAGAAGCTGTGATGTAACCCCGCGCGAGGCGCCTCCATCCATACATCCATCCATCCATCCATCCATCCATCCATCCATCCAACCGCCCGTCCGTCCGGGATCGATGCCAAAAGAAAGGGGAGCGAACAAAAACACGACGCGAAGCGGCGCAGCGCGCAGGACGCGTCGCGGCGACACCAGCTGAGCGGCTGCAGCCTGCTGGGAGGCGATGCTGGCTAGCTCCAGTCTCACAAACGCAGCCCCCGACGCGCAGGACGCAAAGGTCACCCCCCCGGACCCCCCCCCCCCCTCCTGGACCCCCGCGGACGCCAATTTTAAAAATAACATTGTGTGGAAGGATGCTGCGATTCGGTTTCCCCCCCCCTTCCTACCTGAGCTCTTATCCAGCTGCCTGCTGCTACCGCGTCATGAGGACCCGTGTCGGATTGATCGCATCCTCCCACTCGGCGCATGCGCGCTGACAGCGGAAATAAGTAGCGTTTCAGCGCGCTGGGAAGCAACACTGTAGCTGCTGCTGCTGCTGGTGGTCTGACAGCCTGACAGTCTGCGCGGAGGGACGCACAGTAAGCGGGACGCAATCGGCGCTTTTTTGGCTTCTCTGCTTGGAAATTACGCATGAACGCACCAGCGGCATGTGCGCGCTGACGGCGACTTTGCGCCTGTGCAGGTAAAGTCACGCCGGCGACGCGCGGTCACGTCAAACTGCGTGGACGTGGGTTTTACGGGCGCACCTGTTAATCGCGCGCCGCCCAATAAAACGCGGGGCCGCCGTCGCTGCGCTATGTGTGAGTTTTGGCTGTCGAACAACCATCCCGCGCTTTATGGAGGCTGTCGGAAAAGCGCTCCGCCGCCGCCGCCGCGCCGTGAAACTCTAGCCTGATGGGACGCGGTGAGCGGGGGGGGGCGAGGGGGGAGGAAAAGGGAAAAGGTCGCGGCTCAGCATGGAAAAAATGCGGAGCGCCTTTCAAGCGCGACCTTGCAGAATTCAGCGCGGCTTCCACCTGTCGGGGCTCGAACCCGCGTCCCGAGCCTTTCCCCCCGGGTGTCTGACGGCTCTCCTTCCCGCCCCCCCCCCCCCAGGCTCTCCACACCCCTGAGGATGACCATCGCCGGCGGCCCCCTGCAGCCCGCCAGGGAGCTGGGCTCTCTGAGCGGGAGCCCCCCGAAGTGGGACCTGTCCCCGGGGGACATCCGAGCCAGGACGGACAGCCTGATGGCCAGAGTGAAGAAGGTCTACGACCACGTGGGCGCTCTGGGCGTCGACGAGGTGTCGCTGGAGAACACGCTGCGAGCGCTGGCCCACGTCAAGCTGGACTACGCCTGTAAGTCTCCGAGGAACCCGTCAGGGGGACCTCGTGATCCTTCGGGGGTTCCTCAGGGTCCGACTGGGGGGGGGGCGGGGCCTCTCCGGGACGCCTGACTCGTAATCTATCCGTTTGTGTCTTTTGTCTGAGCTTGAGGTTCAAAACTGTTGAATCGGGGTCACTTCGGGTCACGGTTTGACCTCGTGACCTCCTCCCACCAGGCCAACGCCAAAGCTCAGAAAAGAGACGTTTCGAGAGACAGAAAGTACCAAAAAAAAAGGCCGGATTCGGTGTGTTTGTGTCTTGCAAACCCCTGAAGTTCAAGACCTAACAAACTGGAAGGGGACAATTGCAGACGGCCCCTCCGCAGCCTCCGGAGTAGATGAGATAGAATAGAGTGCGTGTTTACTTTAAGTCACGTCAGGTTGATGGAGGTCATTTCAGGACGAAACCGAAACTTTTGTTTGTTCTCCGTTGGGAGCCGTGAGTTTGTCAGACAACAAATCAACTTTACGTTGTAGTTTTTTTGACGCCAAAACGGAGTTTTCCGGACTGAATGTACTCGTGTCGTCTGTTCTGGTTTCGCGGCAGCGTCGCGTCACGTCCTCGACTTCCCCCAGTTCGTGTGTCCGTCCAAGGAGGTGCGAGCGGCCAGCACGGAGGCCGACAAGAGGCTGTCGGAGTTCGACGTGGAGATCAGCATGCGGGGGGACGTCTTCGAGCGGCTCACCGCCCTGCAGGTTCACCTGGCTGACACACACACTCTCACACACACACACACACACACACACACGCACTGGGAGTCTCCTATCAAAGCTGCGGCGTGCTAAGATAATGATGTGTTACAGTAATCGCCGCCATAAAGCAGCAATGCGCGAGGAGCGGCAGCGTTGATCAGGGTCACTGTGTCAGTGTGGAAATATTTCCACGTTTTACGCGAGCCGGCGGGCAACAGATGGTCGATCGGGGGGGTTTTATAGCGGGATCCAGGAGGATCGCGTCCCCTCGTGGCCCTGCCCCCCCCCCCCCACCCCTCCACTCCGCCCTGCTGCTCTTTTAGCCCCGCTTGGGAAATTCAATCTGATGCGTCGGGGGGGCCGCGAGGCCGCGCCTCCCGGCATCTCATGCAGCATCGGTATTCCGACACGGAGCGCAAATAGGAAAATGCATAAAGCCAAGTGGCCTCAGTAAATTACGCCCGTTTGGCATCGCGTGTCCGTGTTTTGACAGGCGAAACTCCGGGACGACGTTTCGCCCGAGGAAAAGCGCTTCCTGGAGCGGCTGGTGGCGCTCGGACGGAGGAAAGGTCTGCACCTGTCCAAAGACACGCAAGAGGTAACGCGCACAGGTGTAGAAAAACACCGTTTCACCCCAACTGACACACGTTCTAGCTGAATGGGGGCAGAACTGCCCCCTGGTGGACATACCAGGAAGTACAACAGCTCTAACAAGCCTCGAGTGACAGGCCTGCAGGAGCTTCAAGAGTTTCAGCTACCGTATTTTCCGCACTATAAGGCGCACCTTCAATGAATGGCGTATTTTAAGACTTTGTTCATATATAAGGCGCACCGCATTATAAGAATAGACGCTACAGTAGAGGCTGGGGTTACTTTATACATCCATTAGAAGGAGAATGTCAACAAAACAGTCAGATCGATCAGTCAAACTTTATTAATAGATTACAAATCGACGTTCTGACAACTCCGTTAACTCCCAAAATGAATAAACAGTCTTCTTTACTTTGCGCAGGTCATCTTGTTGCACTTCCGCACCATTGATTCGTTAACGTTAAATTGCTCTATTGCCGTGTTCTACTGCGTGAACGATCGCCTTGAGTTTAAACTCTGCGTCGTAAGCGTGTCTCTTAATAGGAGCCATTTTGGGGTCTTTACATAAACACACAAATTGCGCTTGAAGTTGGCGGCTGTTTACCGTAGTTGCGAGACCTTTTGCGGCTCAATGTTGGTCCATATAGAAGGCGCAGCGGATTATAAGGCGCACTGAAAATTGGAGGTTTTTAGGTGCGGAAAATACGGTAATTTAAACGTAATCAGTCATAAAATGTCAATTTGAAATTCTTGACTTTTTTCATGCGAGCAAATATTTTAAAGTGCAGTCAATAAAAAGCACTTTATACTCTTTCACAGCAGAAAAAAACCCTCAAAACTGTGTATTTTCATGCAAATGTTGCCGTTTTGTGAACTTCTGCTCCGATGTGAACTTTAGCTTCTCGTGCCAACGTTGGCTCTCATGTTGGTTTAAGGAGTTCTGCCAACTGGGGCACTAACCCTAATTTTAGCTCTCCGGTTAACATTAGGACTTATGGTTTCTGTTGTCTTCACGCTTTGGCGTCAGCTCTCGTGTTAACGCCGGTTCTTTTTTAGCCGTTAACGCTGACTTCCACAAAAATCAGCTCTGTGTCTCCGTTGTGTCTCGATTCAGGTTCAGAACTTCAACTGTTTTCTATTCTCACCACGTTTCCAGTTTTCCGATTCAGCTTCCAGCCTTCACGCCCGTAAAAAAAGCACCTTTTCTCTGCCGTATTTACGCGCTTATTTCCTGATAACGGCAAATTAATTGGACTGAGGAGCCGGCAGACTTACAGGCTGCGTTTCCACTCCATTCATTTCTGTTCTTCTACCTGGTGGGAAAGCGAGTTAATGGATCAAATCAGAGGCTTTTACTTTGGTAAATCCCTCCTTTTCATGCCAGGAACGTTAAACCGGGTCCGTAATTCTTCCCCGATAAAGGAAATGAGCTGTTTTCCTGCTGAGTCTCTTTCTTCTCTCCCTCCTTAAGGAAATCAAAAGGACTTCGGTGCTCATCAGCGAGCTCTCCATCGAGTTCAACAGGAACCTGAACGAGGACAACACCTTTCTGACCTTCACTGAGCGCGAGCTGGGTGAGCGTGAGCGCCCCCCGTGGTGGACCGCGGTGCTGCCATCAACGCGTCTCCCTCGTGTAACCGGGGGCGTCTCTCCCAACCAGGGGGGCTCGCCGACAGCTACCTGAACGGCCTGGAGAAGACCGAGGAGGGTCTCTATAAGGTCACGCTGGAGTACCCGCATTACTACCCGCTGATGAAGAGGTGCCACAACCCCGAAACCCGCCGCAAGATGGAGAAGGCGTTTCACAGCAGGTGCAAAGAGGTAACTGGAGTCCCACAAGTCATCTGTGTGCATTCAAACATGAAGTGGAAACGTTACGAGTGTGTGTTTTGAGGAGATTAACTTGTGGGTCAAGATGTTTCCTAATCCAGAGTCCATGAGGTCCAGATCACAGCTTTTATTTTGAAGGTTCCTCCTCGGCTCCACAGTCTTTCCTGCAGGCCGGTTGTCGGTTGGATCCGCTGGACTCACGAACGGCTGGGCCTCCTCTTTGTGTGGGAAAGCGTTCGGACTATTCGTAGTTTGCAGGGGTTGTTAGACTTGATGAAAGAAGGAAATTCTGGGACAGAAATTCCCAGTTTCATGTTGGGAAAACTTCAGGAAACTTGTAAGGATTTGATGGTTTGTTGTGGTTTTGCAGGTGAACACGGCCATCCTGGAGCGGCTGATTCCACTGAGGGCAAAGGTGGCCGACTTACTGGGTTACAGCAGCCACGCCGACTATGTGCTGGGGATCAACATGGCCAAAAATGCCAGCAATGTGTCGGACTTTCTCGGTACGACCTTTCTGTCGTCCCGCCTCTGCGGCACTCGCACACGGCAACCGGCGCACGCGGCCGCGGACGAGCGCTACCCGATAACGGCAGCCGGGGGGGAGTAAATTCTGCCGCTCTCGAAAGAGGGAAGCGGAGAAATGCAACACTCCATACCGCCTGCGTACGGAGCGCCGTGTATGTTTCACGGCATGGCGCTTGTATGTTGTGGAACACGCAGTGATTTACGTGCGGCGAAGGCAGGTGGTCGCGTGTCGGAGAGCCGAGACGAGTCTCGGCAGCGCCGGAGCCGCTTCATGTCGTCTCGCATCGCCGCTCAACTTAATGGCTCCTCAAATCTGCTTCCAGTCTTTGGGAATTTCGTGTTCACGTCTTGCGGTTTTCCGGCTTTTTCCTCGTCAGCCTGCAACTCCTGCTTGCGTCCCGCCCTCAGATCAGTTCCACGAGACCCTGAAGCCGGTCGGGATCAAGGAGCGGAAGTACATCCTGGCCCTGAAGAAGCGGGAGTGCCTGATGAAGGGCTTCGCCTTCGACGGCACCATCCACGCCTGGGACCTGCCCTACTACATGAACCAGGTGGAGCAGTGCAAGTTCGCCGTGAACAAGGACAAGCTCATCGAGTACTTCCCGCTGGACGTGGTGACCGCCGGGCTGTTCGCCATCTACCAGGACCTGCTGGGCCTCGCCTTCGCCGAGGTGCCACACGCCCACGTCTGGCACGAGAGCGTCAAGCTGTACTCGGCGCGCGACGCCGAGACGGGCGAGGAGGTGGGACAGTTCTACCTGGACCTCCACCCCAGGTAGGCCGAGGCGCTTCTTCTTCGCGAGAAACTTGAGTTGAGCTTTTTCTCGTCCGGCTGCTCTTCAGAGTGAAACATTGTTGCGAAACCTCCCGTGGGAGCGGCCGCATTGACCGCACCCACCTCCCCACTTCTGACCAATCACACTTGAGTTCTCGGACACCGCAACCCTGACCCTGACCCGCTTGTGTCGTCCCACCAGGGAGGGTAAATACGGCCACGCGGCGTGCTTCGGCCTGCAGCCGGGCTGCCGGGGGCCCGACGGGCGGCGCCGGCTCCCCGTGGCCGCCATGGTGGCCAACTTCACCAAGCCCAGGAAGGGCTGGCCCTCGCTGCTCCAGCACCACGAGGTGGAGACCTACTTCCACGAGTTCGGCCACGTCATGCACGAGATCTGCTCCAAGGTGGGCCGCCGCTGCCTGACTGGCTCCGCCCCCTTTCAGTTGGACCTGATCTCGTAGGCTCTAGAAAAGGTTCTATCAGTCGATGGAAACCCCTGAGGAGACGCAGGTTCGAAGGTCCCTGGTGTCTGTCACCGAAGATGAGAACCTTTCCTCTCCGTTTCAGACCACCTTCTCGGAGTTCAGCGGGACTCAGGTGGAGACGGACTTTGTGGAGGTTCCCTCTCAGATGCTGGAGAACTGGGTGTGGGAGAAGGAGCCCCTGAGGCGGATGTCCCGCCACTACCGAGACGGCTCGCCCATCCCCGACAGCCTGCTCGACAAGCTGATCGCCTCCCGCGTCGCCAACACGGGTGAGGAACTCCCGCCCGCTTGGAAACTTCCAACTTCCTGCTTCCTGTGGGCGGAGTCAAAGGTCTGAGCTGGCACGTGGGCGTGTCTTCCCGCAGGTCTGATGAACCTGCGGCAGGTGGTCCTCAGCAAGGTGGACCAGTCGCTGCACACCTGCTCCGGCGCCGACACGGCCGAGGTGTTCGCCCAGCTCTGCCGCGACATCCTGGGCGTCCCCGCCACTCCAGGTCGGCTGCAGAGAGGGCTTTTATTTTGAAGGTGAGGAGGTCCGGGAAGCTATGCTGCTGTAACGGAGATCCGCTCCCTTCAGGCACCAACATGACGGCCAGTTTCAGCCACCTGGCCGGCGGCTACGACGGGCAGTACTACAGCTACCTGTGGAGCGAGGTCTACTCCATGGACATCTTCTTCAGCCGCTTCAAGAAGGAGGGCATCATGAACCCCAAGGTGGGTCCACCCGCAGCTCACAGGGGCTCCCGAGGCTTTGCCTGCTCCCAGGGTGCCAAAATGACACCAACACATTTCAAAAAGCCAGAAAAAAACCGATTCTGGAAGCGCAAACACACAGACTCTTAGATTTTGTGTGATTATCGAGCTGCAAAACTCAAATGTATCATCAAATCGTGTGGTTGTTTGTGGGTCTGTGTGACGCAGGTCGGGAAGGAGTACCGGCGGGTGATCCTGGAGGCCGGCGGCTCGGTGGACGGAGCCGACATGCTCAACTCCTTCCTGGGCCG
>JASSRZ010000083.1:12222593-12252114 GCA_032164315.1 Malacoctenus gilli | reverse complement strand
GCCGTTGTCAACTCTCCCCCCCCCCCCCCGCCGTCCTCCCCCCCCTTCCCTCCCCCCTCCTCTCTGCTCTCAGTAGCTCGATTGTGCTGGAGGAGGATAGCGGCGGGATAATCCTATCTTTTAGCGAGCGCCGTTTGTCTCAGATCAGCTGGCCGAGCTAATGCGTTTCCAGACGTGCTCGGACAATGCCGGCGTGTTTTCGCTCCGCGCCGAGACGCCGGATCGAGTTGCGTTGCCTTTTTTTTGTTTTCAGATGGAGTCGATTCCCCTTAGTCGTCATTTCTCCCCAAGCTTCACCTGCACATAAAAGAGGCGGAGCTAATTTAGACTCTATTGACACTACTCGCCTTTACTCAACTTGGTTTCAGTTACTTGACAGTAAACGTTTGTCGCTCGGCTCGCCTTGAACTTTGGTGAAACGGGGACTGAAAAAGTACCCGGTAACAGGAGCTATAACCTAATGAAAAACCCAGAAGACTCTAATAGAGTGGAACCAGCCAAATAGGTACTTAAGAAGTACTTAGTAGCAGGTATTTCAACCCTAAAAACTGCCTGGAGTTAGTTTTTATGGAGCTGGTTTGAGTAGGTTCCAAAAAAGTACTTAGCAGCAGGTACTTTTACTCGAAAAAACCAGAGTAGAGTCTCATCGAGTAGGTACTAAACTCCTGACAACCAAAATAGAGTTGCGTCAAATAGAGCAGACTGAACGGGTACTTAAAAAGCACCTGTTAAGAGGCACTATAACCGATTTAAAGCTGAGTAGCGTTGAAGCGAGTCGAGCTGGTCAAGTAGGTTCTCAAAAGTACCTGGGAACAGGTTCCTATGAGTAGAGAACCAGGTGCCACCATCGAATGAAGTCGCTCACTCGTAGTCCAAGGTTGCCGGTTCGACGCCGTCGTCCAGTTTCATCATTTTTTGCTGACTCCGAGCGAAGCGACAGAAACGTTCGCTGACGATTCAGCTTTTTATTACTCGGTCCACGTTTGCCGCACAGATGCCAGACGGGATGGCGGGGGGGGGTTCTCCTGACCTATATTGCGCCTGCTCGACATGCAGCGTGAAACAGGCGCCGCCGCGACGAGATCTTGGCGGTTTGCCGTCAGCTCTTCCGAAACATTAGGCGCGTTTTCTGTCGCCAGACGGGCGGCTTTAGGACGCTGTGGCGTTAAACAGATGCTCGTGGAGCCTTGTGTCCAAACATGCAAAAACAGACAGAGATGCAAGAGCAGTGCCCTTCAGAATAAAAGCACCGAGCAGCTTCGCTGAGTCCCTGAGCTGAAGGGCCTCAAACTTCACGTGAGGATCCAATAAATGATGAAAACTTCACAATAAAAGTGTTTTTAAATCGCAGTTTACTGACTCTGCAGCTTTTTATGTCATTTGTTTATTTTATTTCATGATGTTTTTCTCCTTTTTTCCACAGATAAACAAACTATTGTTGGATCCACCATCGGCCGTCTTCTGGCATCCAGGCGCTTGAGTCCTAAATGACAAGGTTTGTTCTACTGAAAGTGCCTTTTTTACTCTCAATATTTATTACTTACAAGTTACAAAAGTAATTAATACACTTGTCATGTTGTCATGTTTATTTTCTTTGATCTTTGAAGCTGTTTGGAGATTTTAAATCTCTCACACAAACGCTATCGCGGTCGCAGTGCCTGAAAGTCCAATTGTCTTCGAACCTGATCAATGCTTTTATTTTGAAAGTTCCTGCTTCTGTGTGGTGATGCGATAGCTTGTTTCCGCCTCTTGTTTGGCTTCACTGTAACGTTGTGGCAGTTAGGAGGTTGAACAAGGTGTCTGCAGCCTTTTCTAGAGGCTGATGGCAAGGGTTACCTAACCTGTGGTTTTCGGTGCTTTTACTTTGGTAGCTCAGGTATTTTTCCTGTGATGTAATTTTTTGTGCGAACGTTCGTGAGGGCTCGAGCGCAGGCAGCCGATGTGTACATGTCAAACAAAGCGCCGCGCCCGCTCCTCAGGAGACACCTGCCGAACCGGCTCTTGTGCAGCATCCTGCTTCTTCACTTCGGGGGGGAGGGGGGGCAGAAAACCAACCAGCCCCCCCTTCATGTGTAAAAAGTTAAAAAAATAAAAGCTTATGTCTAAAAAATTTGAAAAAATCACAGAAAGTTTTAGAACTAAAAAGAAGGTGAAACTTGTGTACGAAAAAAGTTTTAAAATTCTATAAATCACAAAAAATAAGCAAAAAAAACCCCTCCTGAAATCAGGTGAAATGAAAAGCAGTGAAGTGATGCAACTGAGGAATAAATAGACGGTTTAACTTTTATTAGACAGAAGCCGAGTTGAAAAGAGACGGACTTTTCCCGCCCGATCGGACCGAGTCTCCGCGGAACGCCGAGTATTTCTGCTCCGACTCCATTGTTGCCAAATGCTGTTCATTAACGGTGAAGAACAGGCGGATTCTCCCCACAGGGAAGGATTTGTCATCATTTCATGTTTTTCCTGACACGCTTCCCATGTCGGCGAGATGAGGAAACGCTCGGCAATCTGATTAATTAACGCCGCCGCTCGCTGTTTACCTTGACGGAGCGGAAGCAGCCGGTGTGCTTTTCAGCTCAGCCGAGGACAGACGATCAAAGCTCGCCGGCGTCCTCGCTCGGGATCGCGAGGAGAACGAGGCGGATTCGGAAATATGGCCCGTTTCCCTCACGATGAGTCCTGACGTTTCTTGGCGCCGTTTCACCGCTTTTCCTCTCGGCTCTGGTTGCTTTCTTTCAGCTTTGCGTCCTACCGCAACTTGGGTGAAGCGACCTGAACTCCTCGGCCAATCAGAGGCCCCGACGTCTCATTTTTGGAGATTCAGGAAGTAGCACCTTCCCGCAAATGCCTTCTCATCTCAGCTGTACTCAATTCGTTGGTGTGGTTCTTACTTTTTAGATTACTTCCTGTAATTTGACACCAGTCTCGCGTTGTAGCCAAATACCTCAGAACTGAAAAGTTACCAAGGAACGTAGCACCTTGTGACCTCTTCTCTGAAGAACCCAGGAACCAAGCGGAGTAGGAACTTTCATAGAGGTTGTGTCGAGGCGGCAGGAACGCGACGTGTTCACAGAACGGCCCCTAACGAGCGATTTTTATGACTCTTAACGAGGAGAAAACGATCCGTCTCCGGGTTTTTTTTTTTTCCCTCCGGAACGAGGGAAACGCGGCGTCTGTCGGCACGGCGACGCGGCTCTGACCTGAATGCGTCTGACCTGGTTATGGAGACTTGGCAACTCGCGTCTCGCTCCCTCTGTGTTTTCCCCGCTCACGTGGGCCGCCGCACAAACAGGCGGGCGACTGTACTCGCTCGACGACCCCCCCCCCCCCTCCCCCGGTTCAGGAGTTCCTCCTACGTTACAGTAAACCTGGTTAGTTCCAGTTGGTGTAAATACTCAAAAGAAACGCTCGCTCCAGCTCGCCGTCGCTGCTTTCTCGCTCTTCAGGTCTCTTTGTGACATCCGTATTGCTTCACCACGGGGGTCTCGTCCCTCCTGAGCTTCACGGTTCAAGAGAAAGTCGGCGGCGGCAGAAAAAACGGGGCCCGTGTTTACCGAGCGTCACGTGCGAGCGATCAGACGGAGCCCAACAGATGACCATCTTGAAACGGCATCAAACGGACAGACCGCCGTATGTTCGCTGCCATCGCTGGCCTACTGAAGCCGGTCCAGTTCAGATCGGTCCGTTTTGAACCGGCGAAGGTTTTATTTATAACTCTGAATAATGTTTCATCTCTATTTAAAGTGAAATTTTGTGCAGAAATGTTCGAAAACGGTTGAAAAACGTCGATTTTAGTGGAAAAATGCGGGGAAAAAGTCATGGATGGATGGTATCTCCTCAGTGATTGATCCTGTTGCCATGGCAACAGATCAGACGCTGCGGAGGGACGGTCTGCTGCTGTCCGTCACCTCCGAGCGGGAGGTTCTGCTGCGATGTTTCGTTCCCTGGTCGGCCCGATTTCGCCGTCGCTTTGTCACGTCGGACTCCGAACGAGACTCCGAACGAGACGCCGTTTCGGCAGCGAAACAGCTGTTTGTTTGTGTGTTCATCACCAGGAAGACCTTGTGTTTGGATGTTGTGTCTACAGGTTGTGTGGAGGAGGTATTGTCTGCCCCCCCCCCCCTCATCCCCCGACGCGGCGCTCTATAATTAGTGCTCGGGACGGCTTGCAGTGAGATGATTGTTTTGCTGCTCGGGAGCGTCAGAAACTTTAATTAGACCGGCGTATTTTTCTGCACCGTTGTGGCGTTTGTTTTTTTTTTCGTCTTCCCCACACCTGTTTGTTGCCGCCTCACAGTGTTTCTTTAAAACTCAGTGCGTATTTGAGGGAGGGCCGGGGGGGGGGGGGGATAAAAGACCCCAAAAGAAAGAAGAAACAGCCGAAGAAGTCGACTCGGTAGGAGTCGGTGTCGCTGTTGGGGTCTCCTGTGTGCGGCAGCGAATCCCGGGGGCTCGTCTTCTGCTGCAGCTCATGTTTAATTAAGCACTCGGTGGCAGGAGGGAATCTTCAGCACTCGGCTATTTTTAACGCTCTCCATCCGCTCGCTCACAATCTCGGTCGGGGGAATAAGAAACTCTGAGAATCCCACCGCTTTGTTTTCAGCCACCTCAGACCCAAACGCAGCGCTTTCGGTGAGGTTTTTGGCTCCCCAACGTGAAGTCTGGGACCCTACGAGGGGCCGTCGGTGACCACGAAGGGGTCTGAGATGCTCTCTTCCCCAATGCTTTTACTTTGAAGGCTCCTGCTTCTGTTTAATTGTGGGATGTCTGTGTTTCCGTCAGCGTCGTTCCCTCGTTTTCTGTTCCCAAATGAGACGACGTCACTCTGGAGATGCTGCGTTCACGACCTCCCGGGAAGAGTTTGGAAAAACGAGCGCCAAGTCGCAAGTAAAAAGACGAAACAAAGCTTCCGACATCGACCGAGCGTCCAACGAGCCGTTTTACCTTTCGCACCTTTTCGCGTTGACGTCAGTCGCGACTGCGGCGACCGCACTCTGCAGGATCCGCTCGATGTTGCACGTCTCAGCACAATTGCCGCCGTGTGTCTCCGTGCTGCAGGAAGTGGCTTTCAGTCACAACAAGGTAGCGCGTGGAAAAAAAACTGCGGCGGCGACTGTAGCTTCTGTCGTCAAACTTGCAAAAATCACACACCTGTGAGTTAGGATTAAGACCAAATCTTCAGTCGAAATTCCGTTTCCTTTGACTTTTTTGGTCCCGGGTTCGGTCTCTGCGCCCGGTTTTCCTACAGTTTGTGCCGGAACTCGAGAAACGCGAGATAATTCACCAAAGAACTCATTGCAAAAGTCGGAAAGTGGCGCGCAAGGGTCTGATCTCGCCAGGGTTCACGGGAAATCCACGTTGACCTCTCCCCTCCTTGCCATCGCTGCGACTGAAGTGCATCATGGGTATTAGAGTATTTGTTGTCGTTTCAGCGATGCCTTTCTGAGTGTCAAAATAAAAGCTGGTTTTTGTTTCAATGGTAGGATGTTAAAAACTGTCAGCAGAGGTTTTCTTGTGAACGCTCGACGGACTAGACCAGATCCGTGACGAAGCCTCTCGGTTCACGTCGGGTTTTGGTCGCCGAGGGTCTTTCTGTGCCGCTTGTTTTTCTCTACCTGTTTTCCGTGAAAGCCGAAGACCTCCAGGTCGCAGACCTCCTCGTGGAGGGGGCTTCGCTCGGGTGTGCGTCAGAGCGCGTGGGAGGAGCCGCGTCTTTAAACGCAGCGTGTCGCCGGTCAATACGGGGCTTTGTTTGGCGTGACCGGCGCAGATAGCGGCTCCAGTGTGAGCAGATTGTCCGAGAGCATCGGCGCACAACGCGGCGTCTGTGCGTCGGCAACGTCGCGTCGTCAGCGAGCCGCTTGTGCTCCCAAGTTAAACAGCTGCCGAGCAAACGGAGGATCCGGCGTGCCACAACAATACCGGACTTGATGTTTACAAAGAGATGAGATGCGAAGCTTGACATCAATGTGTTTGGACGAGGAGGAATGCGCGGAGGCGGTTTCGCAAATGTTGAAACGGAGCCGCCGCGTCGAGCGCTCGTCCGTCCGCTCGCAGGGAGGCGAATTGTGGGAGACGCTGCCGGTGGAGAAGAGGGGAGAAGGAAAGCTCTTTGGCCCGGCTCACGTTACCGCCCCTCGTTTCACCGCCGATTCAAAGAAAACAATCACGGTTTTGTTTCGCGGAGTCACGCAAGACCACTGAGACCCGATATCGCCGGTGAGAACCAAAACCGGCGGGAGGGACTGAAAAAACTGGAACTTCAGGTTCCACTCGCCCAGCATTCCCTCCCCGACACGGATACCGGCGGCGTGCTCGTCTTTCCGCGGCCGTCGCTCCGCCCGCTCCTCCTCTGTTGGCGTATCAGCTCCTCCTGAAGGAAAACACCTGAAGTCGGCGGCCGGCGGTCGTAAAGTGAGACGGGAGGCGTCGGAGCAGCTGTAGAAAAATACTACGGATACTGCTGTTTATTTTCACACTCGGAGTACTCGGAGGGAGAAACTGAAACTGTGATATCATACATACATAATCATAATACTGAAATATTTAAAATATTATTCGTAATGTCAGTAATGCGGCCATAGTAGTAGTAGTAGGAGTAGTAGTAGGAGGAGGAGTGGGAGTAAATAAATAATTTAGCATTCATTTAAATGATCTAAATAAAGCATTGCAAATATTTTTTGTACCAATTCTTTTTATTTGTAATATTTTCACTACACATGTATGCATTTAGTGTTTGTTTTATTTCACTAATATAATTGTAAATAATTTTATGACTTAAAATAAAATGAAATGATGGTTAAAGATTATTTATTTAATATTATTATAATGTATTTGATATTATTATTATTTTACTAATATAATTTTTTGTAATTTTATGACTCGGAGTAATTTTATAGATTAATATATATTTAATATTATTATCAAATATTTGATATGTTTAATTATTAATTATTTTACTAATATAATTTGTAATAATTTTATGACTTCAAATGTTTTTTATAGATTATTGTATATTTAAATTTATTATAATATATTTGATCTTATTAATTATATTTAATAATGTATTTATAATTGATTATTATCATGCAATTAATGTTATTAGTGAGAGAAATTATAGTGTGTGTGTGTTTGTGTTTGTGTGTGTGTGTGTGTGTGTGTGTGTGTGTGTGTGTGTGTGTGTGTGTGTGTGTGGGCGCTCCTCTGCATTATTAAGGCGCGGCGCCTCTCTTGTTGTGCCAGCTGGAGTTCGAACGTGATGTCGTTAATGAGGCGCTCGGAGGAGAGACGTCGCCGGGGACGACGTCCTTCGCTGCCACAAGGACGGCGGCGGCGCCGTCCCTCCGAGTCGCCCAGATAACGTCTCCTAAACCTGCGATGAGGTCGTTCCTCGCCAATCGGACGCGACACGTTGAGCCCGCTCGCTCTGAAGCCTGCGGCCTGCTGTAGCTCCGCCCCTCACAGAGGAAGTGGCTTTTCTGTTTTTCCTCTTCCGTCATACGGAGGCTTGCTCGAGTGCGTCTCACGCGTCACGTCTTTTTTTTTTTCCCTCTCTCCCTGCCTGCATTGTTTTTACGTGGCCGTAATCTCTGCTGTAAAATTTTCAGCCGTGGCTCGGCGAGCGACCCGCTGACGGTCCGGCGCAATCTGGATGAAAAGCTCCTTTCATAAGGCAGGAGCTGCGCCGACTAATCACATTCTGCCATATCAACCAGACCGGCGCTATAAATAACACAAGCTGCTCCCGACTCGCACAGGCTGCGCTCGCATTTCCGTTTAACCCCCGACACACTCGCGAAGACGCACGAACACGCACAAACCAGCAACCCCGACGTTCGATGCAGTTCTCACTCTTTTCAGAAAAGTTTGCAGCCGAGTCCTTTTGTTTGATTTTTCCTCAACTTTTAACACATATTTCTTTACTTTCACTTGTTTTCTCAAGCCTCTCTCTGATTTAAAGCATAAAAATGGCAACAAACACTCCAGAAAATGTAAATTAACAAGAAATTACGACTAAACTCAGGAGAAAGACGAAGATCTTTGTTTTTCTTGGTCTCACTGAGGAGAAATCCTCATTTTTCTTTCTTAAACTTCACAAACTTGGCCTGAAATATTTAATTTCACCTTTTATGTTTGCACAAGTGTCGCCTGATGTATTAAAACTTGCCATTTCAGAGCAGAAAAGCTTTCAAAACCCACATAAATCGAGAGAGTTGTCTCGGTTTTGCTCGAGTCTCCTGTGAGGAACCGAATGACCCCCCCCGAGCGAAGCTTTGAACCCGTGACCCGCTGCTCCCAGGTACCCGGTGAACCACGGCCGGCCTCGCCGAGCGCCCTCGGTGACCTCTCGCGGCACTCGCGTAGACATCTCAAGCACGGGCAGAGCGGTGGTCTTATTATAGCCGCCGGGGTCCGTCGGGCTGCCGTTTTCTGTCGCTGACTTCCTCCACGAGGCTGTTAATAAGTCAACTCAGCCGTGCGGGTGTTTTCGAGACGGTCCTGCTCGGGGACGTCGTATCGATGGCAACAGCAGCGACCCGGGTTGGAGGGGGGGGCGGGGGGGGGGTGGTTTTCCCCGAGAATCCGGCGGGAACCGGCGACAGGCCGCGGCCCCTCCGGACGAGGAAGCCGCCGTCACATGTCGGCCGTTCACACGCGCCCACACGCCCCTGAGAAGCGAGTCGTCAACAAACGCGGCCTGTGTTCGCGGCGGCCTCGCGCGGCCTTCCCGACATTCTCGCCGCCGACGGTTTCGAAGCGGACGCGGCGGAGGCGATCTCGGAAACGTCTCGCGTTTTTTTTTTGTTTTTTTTTTTCCTTGGGTTCAGAAGTCGGAAAAGCTCCCGACGGAGTAAAGCCGGCGAGTGGAGTCGGTCGTTATTCCAGTAACATGTAGGTCAGTGGATAAGCCTATCTGTGTTGGAGGCAGTGCGCTTCTCATTAGTACGCTGCCTTCCAGATTACTCCTGGGAGAGGGGGGGGGGGTCGGAGGGGGGAGGGGGAGGGGCTTCCGACGTCCCAGCAGCGCCTGGTATCGGGTCCAGTTCCCACCATCATTATCTCACAACTAAAGGGATTAAAAAATGGAAGTTTGTGTTGTTTTTATTGAAGGAAAAGTGAAGTTTTGGATCAGATCCAAGCCTGACTCGATCCGCACGCCGTCTGTGGGCGGAGCTAGAACGGCGAGCGTGATCCGAGTCTCACGATTTAGCATTTTTCGGCCGTTTTAAGGGCGATCTGACGCTCAACTTCCACCGAACATGCCATTTTCTTCATTCTTCACTTCAGTTTTGTGCTCATGCGCCACCTGCAGGCGTCGCGGCGCTACTGCAGAGCCGAACACTCCAGCATGTCGTTTCGCTCGCCACTCCGCTTCTTTCCCGCCCTCCCCTCCCTTCCTCGTTCGTCCACTCGCTGATTGCTTTGTCTTACATAACTCGCAATAACCCACAAACACCTCCTCTTCCCCTCTAGATAACCCTCCTCCCTCCAGCTCCTCCCCCTCCTCCCCCTCCCTCCCTCCCTATAGCATGCGTCATCCATATGCTCATTACTGAACGGAGCTCCGGCCTCCGCCGTCTCCTCCGCTGATCGCCGAGTGTTTATACACCAGCCGCCTGCTGCCGCATACCTCATGTTGAATGTGGGCGTGTGCGCACACGTCGGCGTTATTAATGAGCGGGAGAAAGTCAGGAAAACTTCGTTATGATGTCACGACGAAGTATCGACGCGGAACGCTCCGAGGCGAAAAGATGCTATCAGGTCTCACCTTCTCTGCCCCCCTCGCAGGGAGTGTATCTCGGCTCACACATGCAAAAATGTGCACAGCTGATAAGAGGGTTTATAGCTGTATGATGGGGGAGGAGGGGGGGGCGGCGGGGCGGGGGGGGGGTTCCTCCACACAAACATCAGCGACTCCCAGGCTGCAGAGAGACGTGGGGTCAGAGGGGTCAAAGCGAAAAACGGGACGTCCCCGTAAAACGGGACGAGTGAGTGTTTTCTGTAACTTTCCAGGAGAAGTAACTGAAGCTGTTTTGGTTACAGCAGAATTTATCAAGAGAAATTGTCATTTTTCTTGCTTTCAGTATTTTTTTCAGTTTTTTTCAGTTTTTTTCCTCCTATTGTGGCTCCACTCGGCTCGACTCTCCTCGGTCTCCGTCGTTCTCTCTTACAATGCTGCGCTACTAACTGAGTCCTCAACGACTAGACCAGATGTGAAGAAATGCAGTTTTTTGATGGCGTATTTTGTCGAAAAAGGTGTTGGGTTTTTTTTGCGTATTTTGTCGAAAATTGAAGAAATTGTCGTCATTTTTCTCGCTTTCAGAATTTTGGTTTTTTTCCTCCTATTGTGGCTCCACTCGGCTCGACTCTACTCGGTCTCCGTCGTTCTCTCTTACAATGCTGCACTACAAACCCGAGTCGTCAACGACCAGACCAGACATGAAGAAAAGCAGTTTTTTGATGGCGTATTTTGTCAAAAATGGTGTTAAATTATGAAATTGATCAAGAGAATTTGTCATTTTTCTTACTCTCAGTATTTAGTTTTTTCCTCCTATTGTGGCTCCACTCGGCTCGACTCTACTCGGTCTCCGTCGTTCTCGCTTACAATGCTGCGCTACAAACTTAGTCCTCAACGACCAGACCAGACGGGAAGAAATGCAGTTTTTTGTTGCCGTATTTTTGTCGAAAATGGTGTTAAACGTCATTTTTCATCAGTATAACAGGTTTTTTCCTCCTATTGTGGCTCCACTCGGCTTGACTCTACTCGGTCTCCGTCGTTCTCTCTTACAATGCTGCGCCATGAACCGAGTCATCAACGACCAGACCAGATGTGAAGAAATGCAGTTTTTTGTTGCCGTATTTTTGTCGAAAATGGTGTTAAACGTCATTTTTCATCAGTAATAACAGGTTTTTTCCTCCTATTGTGGCTCCACTCGGCTCCACTCTACTCGGTCTCTGTCGTTCTCTCTTACAATGCTGCACTACGAACCTGGTCCTCAGCGACTAGACCGGACGGGAAGAAATGCAGTTTTTTGACGACGTATTTTGTCGAAAATTGAAGAAATTGTCGTCATTTTTCTCGCTTTAAGTATTTTTAGGTTATTTTCCTTCTATTGTGGCTCTGCTCAGCTCGACTCGACTCGGTCTCAGTCGTTCTCGCTTACAATTCAGTGCTACGAACCGAGTCGTCAACAACCAGAAACTCCTCATTCCTTTGCGACACGAACAGCGAGACTAAATTCACCTCTTTTTGCGTGGGACTTCCTGTTTGAGTCCCTCTCTCCCGCTCAACTCGACACGGCTTACGTCGGTCGAGAACAAATCTTCGGTGGATCGCCGCGCTGCTCCGTAAACACGAGCGTCGTCGCCGCTTCTCTGTCGCGTAACTTTCGCACCGCTGACCTCGACTCGAAGCTCGACGGGAAGCTCTCGGAAGGTCCGAGCGGGAGTCGGGTCGCCGGGGGCTGAGCGGCGCCCCCCTGTGGGGAGTTTGGTCGAAGCCTCATCGCGAGGTTGTCCGTGAATGAAGGACTGTGAGATTACGAGCGATGGCAGCGCTCAGATTAAGACGAGGGGGGGAGGAGGAGGGGGGAAAGTCACATTCTCGGCATGCTCCGATGAACAAAGCCGCTCTTGAGCGGAGTACATTCCTCGGTCAGTACTGTACTCGCTGGAAACCTCTGTGTTAACACGAGGGTCGAGTGCTACGAAAATGTATGTACGCACACGGCGGGCAGCGGTCGACGGCGCCCCTCCCTTCCTCCGCGTAATCTCCCGCCGACCAGACCGACGGCTGAAAAGATTTCCCCGGCTTTTATTCCTCTTTATTTCGCCGCGGAGAGAGAGGGAGAGAGAGAGAAAAAAAAACTCGTCAAGGACAAGGATTTTCAAAATAATGGCTGATTCCTGGCCTAGTTTCTTAGCTCGTTTGATCCTCTCGCTCCCAGCCCAGATGGGGATACGGCGTTCCCGTTGAACAGCTACTTATTCCGCACGCCCCGAGCAGCAAACGGCCGGCGGGGACGCAACAAAACGCCGCCTCTTCCGCTCCTTCCGTCAGATATCCAGCTGAAAATTAGGGAAAGTTGACGTTTTATCAGTCGTTCGCCTCCAGTCGTCGGTTATCAGCTTTGCGGGCCTGCAGGAACGTTCGATAGCGGCGACGGCGGGACGCTTTGGGAAGCAATGGGATTGCGAGCATGACGCAGCGGAGAGAGAGGTCCTCGTACAGATGCGCTGCTCGACGGCGCCGAGGGACGCACTTCGCCGTCCATTTAGGACAAACGCTCGACTGCGCGCGCGCTCTCAAGAGCACTTCCCCTAAAAACTGAAACGACTGTCATGGCGAAAGAGAGAAGAAAAAAAAAAACGCAGTTTTGGTGCTTTCATCTCGTCTCACGCAAAAAAAGGGAACCGCTCGAGTTTGTAAAACTCTCCCCTAAGAGGTACTTTAAATCCAAAAGTACCAGTCTGGAAGGTTCCACTTGGCTCTTTCCCATCGGGTGCTTGTACCTGGTACTGGTTCCTTCTTTGGTACCCACTCACGGGGTTCCAAGCTGAACTCTTGATGACATTTCAAAGCTGCTTCTCTGAACCATTTCAGCTCGACTCTACTTGGTTTACGTCGATTTGTTGTACTACATCAGAGGATGTAAAGGTGGAGATCAGATGCTGATCTAAAAGCCTTGTAACTCAGGTGCTGTTCAGGTGTTTTCTGCTTTCCTGAGACACAAATTCTTCTTATTTCGACTATGAAAAGCAATTTTTTTCAGTGATTCGGATCAAATCCGCTGCTGGAGCGTTAAAACCCGAGTGTTTGAGTTCATGTGTGTTTATTTTCACGCCCTCCAAACACCGTCTGTGTTTCATGCGAAGGATGAAACGCGTCCAAACAGTCGCGGCCGAAGTGTGAAAGCTGCTCCGCTCACACGTCCACCTCTTTCCTCCCTCCCTCCGATGGCAGACTTTCCTCACGTCTCTCTCTCTCTCTCTCTCTCTCTCTCTCTCTCTCTCTCTTTGGGTCTGCAGTGCCTGAGGATGTCCAAGCGGAGCCTGTTTGTGCGCCTGGTGCCGTGCCGCTGCCTGCGCGGTGAGGAGGAGACGGTGACATCGCTGGACTACTCCCACTGCAGCCTGGAGACGGTTCCTAAGGAGATCTTCGGCTTCGAGAAGACGCTGCAGGAACTCTACCTCGATGCCAACCAGATCGAGGAGCTGCCCAAAGTGAGATGCGCACCAGCTCAGTGACCGCAAGGGACAAAAATGACTCCTACCAAAATAAAATCCCTTTTTTTTTAATTTGTCAAACTTAGTTTTGGGAATTTTAATCAGCGTATTAATCCTTGTATGTCATCAGATATTTTAATAATAATTTATAAATATTTTCAAGCAATTTTTACTGAAAATTTTGAATTTTAAAATTTTTTATATAATATTGTAAAAAATATTGTTTTTGAAAATTGGTGATTAAACATAGAAATAAATCAGAGAATTTTTTTTTTTTTAAATCTCAATGCTATAAACGTGTTTTAATAAAACATGAAGCTTTTGTAAAAAATGAAAAAAAAAAAAAGTAAAATCAGTTCCAATCCTCAATTTTCAAAGTAAAAGCCTGTCAATCAGTGTCTTTTATGTCTATAGATCAGGATATAACTGTATATTTTATTGTGAAAATACAGAACAGATGCAACTGGAATTTACGACTCTAATTGATGTGAGTTTAGAGTTAATCGAGTTCCACTTTCAACGCAGGCAAGGTTAAACTCCGTCTGACTCCGTTCTTAAAAGTATTTGGACTCACAAAATAGGAAAAACAAGTGAAATTGAAGAAAAACATCAAAGTTCGATTGTGTTTTTTGTCTCTTTTCTCGCAGCAACTCTTCAACTGCCAGTTGCTCCACCGACTGAGCATGCCGGATAACGACCTGACGGTGCTGCCGGCCGCCATCGCAAACCTCATCAATCTCAGGGAGCTCGATGTCAGCAAAAACAGTAAGTGCGAAAAAAGAAAAAAGGGGGACGGGGGTGAAGAGGGGAGGGGGGGGGGCTGTTATTTGTTACTGTGTGCTTTAGCTTCCCGTAAGTAATGGCGGCGAGGTCGGAGGTCGCCTCTGACTGACGGCTTGACTGGAGCAAAACTGCGGCGGCGGCAGATGGAGTCAGCGGCTCGCCGACCTGTGACGACCGAGAGGTTCATCGTGCGTTTTCACGATGGAGCCGTCGCCAAATATGGTCGTTCGATGCGTCCGTCTTCCTGTTTTCCTCCCAAACCGGCGATTTTCCGCCGAGCAAAGTTAAAGTAGGTCGCGGCGATGTTTTGGTTAATCAGAGATCAGCTTCTCAGCAGGGCCGGATCAACGTGGGGGGGGGTCGGAGGGGGGGGGGGTGTTGTGAGTTCCCCCTGTGGCCCCCCCTTTAAAGAAGGAAACGACGTTTATTTACCTGCTCATTTGACTGGAACTCTCTGAACAAACGCGCGGCGCCAGCGTGGCCGCTTTGCCGCCGCCGCTCACGTTCACGCCACATAAAACCGGAGCAGGAATTCGCTTTTGTGTGACGTCACGCGGGACTCAAACCTGCCGATGAGACGGATAAAAGCAGGAGACACGTCCGTACCTGCCGCCGCCGCCGCCGCCGCAGTCTCCCCCGGCTGTCGAGACGCTTCCTCACCCGAGCACGCCGCCACGAATCTCCTCGCCGTCTTCTTTTTCGGTCGAGTGGGAAGTGACGGCCGGCGTTTTGACATTTACGGCTCTGACGTGAAACATCTGCGCTCGGGTTCGGCGGGGAGGTCGGCGCCGGGAGGCCTTTTAAATTTCACCGGCTTGATAAAAAGTTTCCACCGTCGGAGCCTCGAAACAAGAAGCAGCTGCTTCACTTCGGCGGCGTTCTGCTGGTGATTCTGCTGTGGGAGTGTTTACACAACAACCGTCAGAGGTCACACACAATGTGGAGACAACAGAACGCAAAACATCGAGTTTTTTTAAAAAATAAAGTAAAGTTTCACAGAAAACATTGAAATAATGAGGAAGAAATCAAAGTTAGAACATTTTATTGTGAAGAGAAAAGAGATTTTTCATCCTCAGGCTCCAAAATGTCCATAACAACAATGATAAGTAGAAAGAACTAGACTAAAATTTCTGAAAAAATTCTGAAGGGGGCCATGGGCATTGAATTTTTATTTTATTTTATTTTATTTTATTTTATTTTATTTTATTTTATTTTATTTTATTTTATTTTATTTTGTTTTATTTTGTTTTATTATTATTTTTATTTTGTATTTTTTAAATTTATTTATTATTATTATTATTATTATTATTATTATTATTATTTTATTTTTATGTATTTTTATCACAATTTTGGGGGGGAATAGAACAAAATATCACATGGTAAGAAAATTCTCAAGCTTTTCTTCTTGATCTCACTTTGCTTTGCTTCTAGAAAAAGCTTTTTAAAGGTACTTTTTTGGTTCCTATGTGTGACGTTCACAGTTCCCCACCACTGATTGGCCAGGGAGTCTTGAAGCCACGAGGCTCCGCCCCCTTCCTTGACCCACTCTTTTGTTTTCCCCGCAGGCATCCAAGAGTTTCCGGAAAACATCAAGAACTGCAAAGTCCTGGCCGTGGTCGAAGCCAGCGTGAATCCCATCTCCAAGTGAGCCGAGCTCTCCGCCGCGACTCGCCGTCGCTCTTTGACTTTCGGCGTCCTGACATTCGTGTGTGTGTGTGTGTTTGTGTGTGTGTGTTTTCAGGCTCCCAGAAGGCTTCACTCAGCTCCTGAGTCTGACGCAGCTCTACCTGAACGATGCCTTCCTGGAGTTCCTGCCGGCCAGCTTCGGCAGGTCCGTTTGTTCTGCGCCTGACGACTGTTTACAGAGCGCAACGCTCGGGGACAAACTGTGCGCTCAGACTTCAGCGCTTCGCCGCCCTTTTTCGCTGGACGCTCGCTGACAGACGAGCGCTCTCCAGACGTCCGCCGTGAAAGCAGAATCGCGTGGCGGCGCACTTCAGAAGCCGCGGCGCTTCGGCTAAACAAAATGAATCACTGAAAGAGCGGCGCCGCTTCGAAATCCAATCAGAATCTCCCCACCGAACCCTCGCCGCGTCGGGTCGCCGCGAGGCCACGCCGCGTCACGGCCGGCTCGCAAATCTGCGCGATCTTCGGCTGACCGATTATCGATCGTGACATAAGACTCGATTACGTCACCGCCGTGATGTGATTGAGCGCGTCTCTTAAGCTCTTTAATGTAAATTCTGCGACGAGCTCTCCGTAAAATTCATGCCGAGCGGCGTTCCAGCGTTCCGACGCATAATCGCGGCGGCGCTGAAATAACCTAATTTGAATTATTCACTTTGGACGATTGTTTTCATTAGTCACGGCTCTTTCTTGTTGTGCCGTTACGCAACCGTTACACAAACCGTGACGCGAGAGCGCCCACGGGGACTTCCTATGTCACGCCACGCACTCCCACGGCCGCGGCTCTTCGGCTAAAAATACACCACGCCCACTGCCGCTGTTTGATTACCAGCAGGAACGTCGTTAGTGTTTTGTGCGGGATGACTTCGAAAGTTCCCGGTGAAATTTCCAGGAGGGTTCGGAGACAAAGCGAGGAAGAGACGAGAGAAATTCGGAGGCGATCCGTTCAGTGGTAGAAAACGTTTCTGGCCCTTTAAGAGAGTCCAGCGTGCAAGAGGTGGAAGTTTTAGACGTCAGCAGGTGTCTTAAGTTGTTATTATTGTTTATTTAAATGTATAAATGCATAAATATTTATCACTCAAGTGTTTCTTTCTTAACAGCTTTTAAATGACTCGATAAACTCGCAGTTTTCTTGTCGTGAGAGCAGAAACGAGTGATTTTTTTCTGTGTCTCTTCGCCGCAGGTTAACGAGGCTGCAGATCCTGGAGCTGCGGGAGAACCAGCTGAAGATGTTGCCAAAGTAGGTCCTTTTTTTTGGCGTCGCCGCTCCTCTCACGCATCACGGGAACTCGTGTCACCGCGCTCTCGCTTCCTGGCGGTCTGCGTCCCCGTAACGATCCCCCGTAGCGCCCTCCATCCTGCCACCCCCCACCCCCTCCCTCCTCCCTCCTCCTACACACCTCCGAACTGTAGTATTAAATTCCTCCGCCTTACATAACAGCCCCCGTTTCGGACGGGGCCGCTCGCTGCGACAGGTTTCGTAATCCTCCGCTGAGACGGCGGTGCGGGGTTATTTCCTGGTTGGCTTCGGCGGTCCCACGGCCGTCGGCGGCGGGGGGGGGGGGGGGGGGCGGCGGCTCCAGGTGACGGCGGAGGGAAGCCGCCGCTCTCCACGTTGTGTAATTTTTTCTTTCCCCTCCTCTCTCACGCCTCGCTCGCTGCTTCCTTCCTTCCCCGCTCGCCTCTTTGTCCTTCCGCCCCGCGGCCCAGTTTCCTTTTGTTGCCCCGGTTTCTTTCTTTTTTTTTCCTTCTCGCGTATCTGGCGCTGAGTGACGGCCGCACAGAGCGCAGATCCTCTTTTTTTTCCTGCCGGCTGCGTTCAACAGGTCCGCGGACAAAGAGGGAGCGCGGCCGGCGATTGGGGAAGGTTGCCAGAGCGACACGCAGGCATCTCAGGGATGTAAACAAATGTGAGCGTGCACAAAAGGGGGGCACCGCGCAGCGCCCGTCTGTGCAGCGCAGACGCTTCTCGGCTCGCTGATTCCAGCGCATGAGTTGAAGGAAGCCGTGTGGGGGTCGGATGTCTCAGCGTTATTCCCACCGAGCCAGCAGACCTCGTTTTCACGGCGTTTGAGGCGACAGAAATGAGCCTGAACGGGACAAAACCACCAAGTTTCCACCTGTTGTTTGGTGAAATTAACTCGAGTTGGGTTAGAAAGATCAAAAATTAAGTTATGTTTAAGTTAAGTCAATAGATCAATGGAAAGATCTGAAACCAGCTTGATTATCTGGGTGCTTGTTTTGGTCAGGTAAGGTGGGGTTTGGTCAGGTCAAGTTAGGTTAACTTGGCTCAAGTTAGTCCAGAGATAAGGCTAATTTAACTCGCAGGATTTATTTCTGTTTAGATGAGTTAAGTCAGAAGATCAGAAGAAGGAAATCAGCTCCAGCTTGAGTTAGTTTAGGTCGGTAATGTAGGTCAAGTTAGGTGAGGTTAGGTTAGGTTAGGTTAGGTTAGGTTAGGTTAGGTTAGGTTAGGTTAGGTTAGGTCAGGTCAGGTCAGGTCAGGTCAAGTCACGTCAAGTCAGGTTAAGTCAGGTTAAGTCAGGTTTAGTCAGTCAAGAGATAAGACTATTCAAACTAGCCAGATTTAGGTCAGTTTAGATGAGTTAAGTCAGAAGATCAGAGGAAGGAAACCAGCTCCAACTTGAGTTAGTTTAGGTCACTAAAGTAAGTCAAGTTAAGGGAGTTTAGGTTAGGTTAAGTCAGGTTAACTCAGTCAAGAGTTAAGACTATTTTAAGTCACCAGATTTAGGTCAGTTTAGATTAGTTAAGTCAGACGATCAGAAGAAGGAAACTAGCTCCAGTTTAAGTTAGTTTAGGTCGGTAAAGTAGGTCAAATTAGGTGTTTAGGTTAAGTTAGGTTAGATTAAGTCAGGTTAAGTCAGTTAAGACCTATGACTCTTAACTCGCCAGATTTAGATCAGTTAAGATAAGTTTGATCAGAAGATTGGTTTAGGTTTAGGTCTTAAATTTGTTTAGGCCACTTAAGTAGGTTAAATTCGGCAAGTTTAGGTTAGGTTAAGCCAGGTCAAGTCAGTTCAAAGATAAGACTCGGTCAGGGTTGAGTTAGTTTAAGGTTCAGTTATGTCGGCATTAGTTTCTCTCACTGCAGTTTGAATCATTTCTAAAGCATTTGGTCGTTTTTTGTGAGCAGGACTTTAGATTTTGGACTCTCGGGTTTTATTGCGTCTTCAGCTTCAGCGGCCAAGTCGGACTTTTTTCCTCCCGAGTTAAACGCCCTCAAACGCAGCGAATTCACGAGGATTAGCCGACTGTAAAAATGTCGGTTTCTGATTTTTCTGCGAGCGAGCGTCGGTTCATTGGAGTGAGAGGCGCAGGCCGCCGAGCCGAGCAGTCCTCGGCTTTCTTTTTCTTTTTTTTTTATCTGCTTGTTTGCCGTGTTGCGGCAGAAAAACGCTGCTGCGCCTGTGACCTGAATGTGGAGCGGGGAGGGATTTTTTCTGGAGCGACGCTCGGGGCGAGCATACGTCACATTTTCCATTATTTAAAGCATATTTCTGTCACGCCTGAACTCTGAAAGGTATTTATTTCCACATAAAACCTCCCGGCGACTGCAGAGAGTTGGGGGGGGGGATCTGGGGGGGTGGGGGGGTCACTGAATAAAACACGGAAACGACAGATAATGCTGAAGACTTTCGGGATGAAGAGGAGCGTTTGTTTCGCTTCGTTTTTTCCCCTCGTGTTGCTTCAAAACGCCTTCGTCAAATCGCAGTGACGCCGTTTCTCACAGTTTTCCAGTGAAGCATAAATCTGTGTGTCGGTTTGAGTCCCTGACTTTGTGTGTGTTTGTGTGTGTGTGTGTGTGTGTGTGTGTCCTTCACCTGTGTGTGTGTGTGTAGGAGCATGCAGAAGCTCACGCAGCTGGAGCGCTTGGACCTGGGGAGTAACGAGTTCACTGAAGTGGTGAGTGATCCGTGGGTCCGTTCGGCGCCCCGAGGCTCCTCCCACCTCTCCGTCCTGACCTCGCCGCGTCCTCGCCGGCTCTTCCTCCTCAATATTTCAGAGCGAAGCGCTGCGCGCGGACGAAGTGCTTCATAAAGCCTCCTCTGCATATTCAGAAGACCTCATTGAAATATCAGATGTTCCAACGATCATCACGGGGGGCGCCAGAGTTCACAGAGAGGGTCCGAGTGGAAATATTAAGTAGAATAAGAGACGTTCTGAAACCCAAACACAGATCTCGAAACCTGCCCAGTGCTTTTATTTTGAAACGGACGATTTCACGAAAGAAACTCAAACATTAACGAGATTTTGTCCCTTTTGAGGACCCGTACTGTCACCACGGTAACACGACTCCCCACTGGAGTCTGTCCGCTTCACCTTTCACGACCTCTTGGTTCACGCCAACTCTTATAACGACCTAAACCTGAACCGTCAGACTCACTTTCGCTCACGATGTTTATCTTTCACCGACGACAACAAACTTTCTAAACTTGTCGCTACTCGTTAGCTGGTTACATCTGATCTTCTCTCTGGTGTTTTGCTGCGGTCTGAAGTCCCGATTTTGATCTCACTGCTGCATTTTGACGCCGACACTGCGAAAAAAAACTTATTTCAAGTCAAAATATCTTCAAATAGCCATGAAATTAGCAGGAAAGTTGTACTTTTATTGTGACTACAGCTAATTTTAAGTGTGATAAGTTGTTTTTCGACTGGCAGTTAGTCAAATCTACTTGGTAAGATTGTATTTTTTGTAGTGTATTTTGTCTTGAATATTGAGATCGCTTATATACAAATTAGAAAAGGTAATTTATTGATAATCGGACCTAATTCTGAGCTCAGTCTGGCTCTTAAACTCGACTTTCAATGATTTTCCAGATCCAACTAACGTTTTTATGCCTTTAAGACGAGTGTATGAACAGATTAAGGTCCCCACAACAGTCCTAAGTCCCCTGACACACACACACAGACGCCGCCTGTGTCAGACGCTCGTCTCATTGACTTCCTGTCCTCCGTCCTCCTGCAGCCTGAGGTGCTGGAGCAGCTGACTGGAATCAGGGAGCTGTGGATGGACGGGAACAGACTGACGTTCCTACCTGGGGTACGAACTCACACCTCCTCCTCCTCCTCCTTCTTCTCCTCCTCCTCTCTCCTCCTCGGGCCCTCGCGGCGACCGCTGCTCCCGCCAACATTGTCTCCGCCTCACTCTCCCTAATTTTTTCCCCCGGAACAACGTGTCCGCTGGGATCTACATCAAAACGAAACCACAGTCAGCTTGGATCAGGATTTAGAGTCTCGGAGCTCCGATTTCCATGAACGTTACACGTTCCCGTACTTTTAGGTCTGAAATTCAGGACGTTTACAGCCGCGGCGTGATGTTTCTATCCTCTCTGATGTCGTATCGGCGGTCAGACTGTGGATGGCAGCTCACGTTTAGCGTCCGGACGCGCGGCTTGTTTGTAAGTGGGTCATAATTAAAGTGTTCGCTCCACCGGCTGCAGCTTTAATCACAGTCTGTCCTTTGATTAGCTGTGACGTCCGTCAAGCACATTAGGCGATGTGCCGACTGCAGCCGAGTGCTCGGGCGCGGCGGCGCTATGTGCTGATGTACAACCGGCTAAAAGATCCCATCGTGTCAACAGTGGGTCTATTAAATAGACTTAAGGGATGCACTTGAATACAGCCAAACGCTCCTCAGCCAATAACCGCTATTTATCTATTTATTCTGTTTATTTATTTTACACTAAAGACTTCTGAGGAATTATTGGTAATTTATTTTGAATTTTTCAAATTCCATGAGGAACTTTTTTTTTTCAAATATTTAGATGTTTTATTTAAATTATTCTATTTTAATGGAATGTTTGTATTGATTTGGGATTTTTTTATTCACAATATACTTTTTGTTTACATTTAAAATGTATTTTCATGAAATATAATTTTATTTAAATATTTGGATATTTTATTTAAATTATTTTATTTTTATGGAATATTTTTATTGATTTGGGATATTTTTATTTACATTTTTTTTATCCTTGCTGTCTAGCCTTTCTTGCGACGATTGTTCTATTTCCCAACAATCTGTCGCTCCTAAACGTGTCGGAATGAGTTACCAGGAAGTTGAGTCATTTCTTCTTCGTTGGTGCAGATGTTGGGGATGCTCAAACAGCTGGCGTATCTGGACGTGTCCAAGAACAACCTGGAGATGGTGGACGAGCAGATCTGCGGCTGCGAGAACCTGCAGGACCTCCTGCTGTCCAATAACGCCCTCACACAGCTGCCTGGCTCCATTGGTGAGCATGAACACAGACACACACGCAGACACACGCGCGGAAAAACTGTTACGAAACACATTAAACTCTCCTTTTAGCAAGTTCCAGCTTATTCGTTATTATTAATCCAGTGTTGGTTTGTGGTTTTTTTTTCCCCTCTGCGCACTGAAAAAACTCATTTTTCATCCCACTGAAAGTGTTTTTCAAAAGAAAATAATCTTATAAGAAAAAGCAATAAGCAGCTTTTGTGTTTGCACTTCCAGCACGTCGTTCCGACACTGTTCAGAAATTAATTTAGCCGAGAAATAAAGCGCCGACCAAAGTGCTTGATGCTGCGAAATCCTGTTTAAAGATTTATGAAGGTACAAATAAAAGATATCTATAAAAGTCAATTGATTATTCAATTTTTATTTTCAACTCTTGTTTTTTGTCCCCTTTTAATAATTTTTTATTACTAAAATAGGAAAAATAATTTTAAAAAAATGTTTAAAAAAATAAAATAAAATTTATTGTTAAAAATGTGATTTAAAAAAATGTATTCAATTTGCTGCATTACTATAATTTTTTTTTAAAAATATAAAAAAAATACTTAGAACTGTTTTGTTCACTCCACAAATAATCCTTCTGGTATTAATGCACGTCTATAATTTAACTTGATTATTATTGGATTTCCTTTTGGAAGTTCGGTTCGATTCCTTTGGTCCTTTTTCTTCCTTTTATCTTCTGTAGTTAAACGGTGACTGAGTGAATCGTTGGCCACAGCTGCGTCCAGCTGTTGCCCTCCGCTCTGATTTTAATGGCACAACACGGATCTCTATAATCTCCTTCATCCTCGGGGGCCAGAAAGTCGTTTTAATGAGTCAAGATCCGGCTAATAAAATCACAACGAGTGCAGACGCTCGCCGCTGTCGATCGCGGACTCCTAAACCTATTACCGTATCGACGGTCGTATCAGTGGATCTAATTAACCGCCGTAATGGATCGTCCTCTCGGCGGTCAACAAGCGAGCGATGATCGATGAGGCACTGACGCTCTCTGTTTCCCATCAGGCTCCCTGAAGAAGCTGACGGCGCTGAAAGTGGACGAGAACCAGCTGATGTACCTGCCGGACTCCGTCGGCGGGTGAGTTGTCGGCCGCGGCGGCGGGAATAAAGCCCGGGATCACTGGATTAGCGGCCTGTTTTTTTATCCGCCGCCCGCTGAGCTCACGGAACGTCTGTCTGGATAAATCAGATACTCACATTAACGAGCCGCTTTTATTTGTTTAGTTCTGATTGTGGCGCCGCTGGGTGACCTGCTGGATGACGGTCATCAGGCGCCGGCGCTCCCTTCGCTGCCCGGCTGAGTTATCGCAATGCTTTCCATTATTGTGAAGGAGCTGGATGCCAGATTACAAAATAAAAGCATTGAAAAACCAAATTAGTTCCTATGAAAGCTGCGAATTTGGACTTCTCGCTCGTTAAAATATCCTCACATCTGGCGTTGAAAGTGAAACTCATGTAGTTAACTCTAAACTCCTTTTGGACGCAATCGAAGCATTAAAACATAATCTACCTACAACCATGACGCCAGGTGGAATTGGCAATGTGTCGAGCTCGTTAACATGAGTCGTTGAAAGTTGAACTCATGCAATTATCTCTAAACTCACACCGCATACAGTTCGCCTCGCATCAAGCAGTGAGTTTCACTTTTGAAAGAATTACAAACGTTTGTTGGACAGAAGATTGACTGCAATGACAGACTACAACACACACACACACACACACACACACACACACACACACACACACACACACACACACACACACACACACACACACTGCTTGGTTTTTATTTATTGTTTCCAAACAGCATCAATTATCCCTTATGTTGGAGTGTGTCTCCTTGTGTACTTTGACACAGATTATGTGACAAAGCCTGCGGTTTAGCTTAATCCCATGCAAGGATTTAAGCACTCTCTGTTTTTTTTTTTTCATTTATACGTAACTGATTTCATTCGCTGCACTGCCGGTGAACCGTGCGGCCCGTTTGCACTCGGCGCCGCGCTCTCCTTCCCGTCCGTATTAATCCCCTCCGAGAACCGACTGTCGCCGCGAAAGTGCTGCCGTGCAGCTCCAGCGTGTGTTCAGGCGCTCAGTGGTGCATTGTGGGGCTTTTTCCTGAGAACCTACCTGGGTACTTTTACCACTCCTGCCCGGTCGAGTTCCGGGCGAGCCAGAAATGTGAGCTCAACAGATTGTAAGCCCTGATTGGCCAGGAAGTGATGTCGTTGAGTGAGTCATGACTTATTCACAAGAATAAAACCCGACACTTTACTTCTCAAGAAAACGGGGAACTTCAAGATATAATTACTTTATTTTTTTGCAGTACATGTAGAAACTCAAGACGCTGTAATGATTTTCTGCAGATATTTTAGAAATATTTTTATTACAAAATATATGTACAAAAACTAAACTTGCTTGATTGTTTGTAAGTGTTAAGGTATTTGAAAATAATCCCAAAAAACATCAAATTAAAATTAAAAATAAAAGTAAAAATTAATAAAAAAAATTAATAAAAATCAAAGTTAAAAAACAAAAACTAAATATATGTACATTATGTAATAATCCAAAATATAATTACATATATATCATACAAAATGCTCTATTTTGACTCAAAAAAATTGTCGTCTCAGTAATTAAATAATAAAAATACGTAGAATAATTTAAATACTAAGAAAAATAAGGAAAAAAATGTAGATATATAGACAATTTTTTTTAAAAAAATCAAAAAAAAATTGGGGGGAAACTTAGTAATCATATATATTATATATAGTAATATTAGGTATTTATTTTGAATTTTTTTTCCAAATGTTCTTGACAGCTGAATTTTTGGTTATTCACGAGTCATTAGCTGCATTTTTTCCCTTTAAATCCCTGCAAATTAACACTTTTATCTGTTCATAAACGAATGTTTCGCTACATTTTTGTGTTGTGACGCAGCACAGCAGCTTTCTGAAGTTAAATCTTTGCAGTTTTCGCTCAGAGTCTTGTGAATAAAAATAAGTCTAAAGAAGAAGAAGCTCCCCGGCAGGGGGTCCGTTTAAACCCGGTGGCCCGCTGCGTTCCCTCCGAGGCGAACTTCAGCGCCTGATTAAAATCCTCCGCCGCGTTCTCAGGCTGACGGCGATCGACGAGCTGGACTGCAGCTTCAACGAGATCGAGGCGCTGCCGTCCTCCATCGGCCAGTGCGTCAACATCCGAACCTTCGCCGCCGATCACAACTTCCTGAGCCAGCTTCCTCCCGAGGTGAGCGTCCGCCAACGAGCCGGCCGCCGCCGCCGCCGCCACCCCTCGCCGCCGCCGCCGCCGATCGGCTCTCACCGTCGCTCCTCTTTATTGCTCCTGCCGCAGATGGGCAGCTGGAAGAGTGCGACCGTGCTGTTCCTACATTCCAACAAGCTGGAGTCTCTGCCTGAGGAAATGGGCGACATGCAGAAGCTCAAAGTCATCAATCTCAGCAACAACAAGTGAGTCCAGACTGACAGCTTGAAGCAGGATCCAGGTCAAGTGGAAGGAGACTCCGGTTTAGTTATTTGGCTTGATTTCCTCCTCAGAGGACTGGATATTTGTCTGAGATACAGTCAAGATCCAAAACCTGATTTTATTTTGAAAAATTAAAGATTTTTTTAGGGGACTTTTGTTAATTAAAAAAAAAAATCTGCTTGATATAAAATTTTGAATTTTTTGCAACATTTATTCCCCACAATTATCTATTTTTTAACCAACATATTTTAAACCAAATTTTATGTAATTTAATTTTAATTAATTAATTAATTAATTAATTTTTTTTAAAAAAATTAAATTTTTTTGTAACATTTATGACCCACCATTGTCTTTTTTTTAACCAAAATATTTTAAACTGAATTTATTTTTTATTAATTTTTCTTTTTAACTCGTCTCGATTAGCTTGCAAGTGAAGTTTGCTTGGTGTGAAAACAAATCAAAACAGGAAGTGACATAAAATCACCTGCTCAACTTCCTGCTTCCTTTTTTTCCTCGTTAGCATTCAATTCGGGTCACAGCGCCCCCAAGCGAGCAGTTATTGTAACTGCACGACATTGTCGTGAGCGTGAAACGATGGATTTTGTCGTTTTTTTTCGACTAAAAACACTCGAAGTCGTTTCATTTCTATGTTCTGTAACGAAAGTTGCTCCTCTGTCGTTTCTGCGGCTGCACAGGTTGAAGAGTCTTCCGTACAGTTTCACCAAGCTGAGCGAGATGACGGCGATGTGGCTCTCTGAGAATCAGGTGAGGCGCTCGGCGGGTCCGGCGCGGTAACCTCAGCCGGCTACGTGACAATTCGGCGGTAAATGAAGACGGCGGGGTCAAGTCGCTTACAGGAAGACACATCTGAAACGCAGGAGGCCACTTCCAGGACACCTGAGCCGGCCGGGGGGCAGTGGGGGGGGGGGTGTCATTGTAGGTCGCGTTTGTTTTTGAAAGCCGCACGGATCCTCGATCGGTGCGAAAACGCCGAAGGAAGACGCGGGACGAAAAAGCAGCTGCTGCGAGCGAGGAGTGAACCGGAGGTCAACTTTATCTGAATACGTGGGATTCCTTTCAGGGGGATGAAACCAGCGGTCGTGGCGGGGGGGGGGGCGGAGTCTTGCTTGGTTTGTTGTGTCAGGAAGCAGCTTGGGAAGCCGCAGAGTCGCGGCAGGAAGTTCAGCAGTGTTCAGCCGCTTTCTGCTGACGAAACATTCAGATGATGTACTGAGCACGTAGTAATGGAATATAACTTCAGTAAAGCACAAATTAAATGCACTTGAGCGAGGAGATATGGAGGCGCAGGAGCTGCTCTCCCTCAGAGCAGACGTAGAAATCAACCGACACATCATCGAGACGTAAAAAGTGACGTAACGAAGCTTCACGGCAGCTTCACTCCGCGTCCGTTGGCGTCGACAGATCCGCGAATCTCGCCGCGCCGCCATCGCACCGATCCTCGCCGCCGCTTCGACGACGTCTCGAACCAAAACCTGCGTGTGTTTCCCCCCCGCAGTCGAAGCCTCTGATCCCGCTGCAGAAGGAGGAGGATCCAGAGACGCACAAAACCGTGCTGACCAACTACATGTTCCCTCAGCAGACCCGGACGGACGACTGTGAGTACTCGCTGGTCAATACTGACAGTTTGCTGTCGAGACAGCAGCTCTGCAGCTCTCGCCTGAACCTTAAAGGCTTCTACTTTTTCTACTTTGCTGGGATCTAAGTTGTGATACTTGTCGGAGGAAGCGCTGGGAGTTCCTCCGTTGCGGCGGATCAGCGAGGATCCTTACATGCATATTTCATGCTGTCACCCGAGACCCAAAGCGGCTGCAGCAGAAACCCGATTCGTGTTCTTCCTGCAGAGCATCTGTTCCTGCGGGTTGCTCACATCGCCGCCGTTAATGAGTAATCAGTGGGTTTCGTGCGAGCCGACCAATCAGGGGTCAGCGTGTCGTCGCGTCAGCACCGCTCTGTCTCACAAAGAAGGCCTGAACAGGCTGGTTTCTTTGTGTGCTCGTTACAGACCTGGTGACACTCATTAACACACACACAAAAACACACACACACACACTCTGACTGCAGCGTAGAAAAAAAACACACTATTTATTACTCGTCTCCTCTAATTTTAAACCGTGAGCACGTCTGCAGGTTTAGGTGTGAAAATCGACTTCGGGTCGTCGTCTCTGAGCTTCGCGTCGACTTTGCCGCCAAGCGGCGTCTCCGCTGCGCCGACGCCGAGCGCGTTCCTCTCTCTGCTTCGCTGCGACGCTATCAGACGAAAGGAATTCATTCCTGCAACACTTCCGAGTGTCGGACGGTCCATTGTTGTCGGTCGGTCCCGGGAACCGAAGGGTTAACGGCTGAAGTTCCTCCACTGCTGCCTCTCAGCTCGCTGGCAGGCCTCGTGCTGCCTTTGCGCCATCTTGTGGCCACAGGCGGAAGGACAGGCCAAATATTTGACAACCTTTCTCTAGCCTGACGAAAAAAATAGAATTTTAAATAATTATTGGAAAATGTTGCTGACATTAATTCATCATGGATTCAATTTTATTTTTTAAATACATTTTTCTTATTTTATTCTTTAATTTTTTGTGATATTTTAAAGAAAATTATTGAAAATAAAACCAAACCAGACTTGGAAATATTTGCCACAGGTATCGAATGCAATCTTAACAGAAAATTCACTGTTTAAAATTATTAAAAAATGAATTTAAAAAATCATTTTAATAATTTCACACGTGAGGTTGTAACTGAACGTCTCGTCTCAGCTGTTTTTCCTCTGAACGCGCCTCGTTTTCTCTCTCCAGACATTCCCAACTCGGACTCGGAGAGCTTCAACCCGGCTCTGTGGGAGGAGCAACGCAAACACCGAGCTCAGGTGGCGTTCGAGTGCGACGAGGACAAGGACGAGAGAGAAACCCCCCCGAGGGTGAGCGCCACACACCCCCAAACGCGAAAAACAACAAACGGCGGCGGTAAACAAACGGCAAGCGGGCGGACGAGGTCGCGATGTTTGCGATAAACAAGAGCGACGGCGGAGGAAGAGTGAAGCGGAAAACCTCATTAGTGCTCGGCGATGGCTGTAAAATCTACGCTGTGTGTTTTGTTCAGAGCGAAGTGTGTGAAGGACGAAGTGTGTAATCCTCAAGCTGCGGCTTCGGCTTCAGGCTGAGACGGAAAAAACCCCCAAAACTCAAAACAAAAAAGGGCAAAGAAGTCGTGACGACACCAGTGCGGAGCAATCTTGTGACGAGCTTTGGATTTTGTGTGTGTGCGTGTGTGCGTTTCACCTTAATATCTGATATTTTCTCATTTTAACTAAGAAAACTGTCCTTTTTCTACCAAATTTGCTTCGATATTTCAATGATTTAGATGAATTTATGGGTTTATGTGATGCTTCTATTGGACGATTTTCTGAGCTTTATGTAGATATGTTAAATCCTCACAACAAACATGAGATTCGTTGCAGCCAAATATGAATTTAAACCTTTTTGAAGCCATCGTTCATCCGTAAGAAGTGAGAAAAACTGACAGGAAAGAAGAGCAGCAGTTTGTTTGAGCCGTCACACGCTTTTTAAACACTATTAATAGAGTGATTTTCAGTACACATGTATACATTTAGTGCTTGTTTTATCTCACTAATATATTTTAAATAATTTTCTGACTTAAAATAAAATGAAATGATTATTAAAGATTATTTATTTAATATTATTATAATGTATTTGATATTATTATTATTTTACTAATATAATTTTTTGTAATTTTATGACTTGGAGTAATTTTATAGATTAATATATATTTAATATTGTTATCATATATTTGATATGATCAATTATTAATTATTTTATGAATATAATTTTTAATAATTTTGTGACTTTTTATAGATTATTGTATATTTAATTTTATTATAATATATTTAAAATTAATTATATTTAATAATGTATTTATAATTCGTTATATCATACAATTAATGTTATTAGTTTGAGAAATTATAGTGTGTGTGTGTGTGTGTGTGTGTGTGTGTGTGTGTGTGTTTGTGTGTGTGTGTGTGTGTGTGTGTGTGTGTGTGTG
>JASSRZ010000083.1:12184571-12203033 GCA_032164315.1 Malacoctenus gilli | reverse complement strand
GTGTGTGTGTGTGTGTGTGTGTGTGTGTGTGTGTGTGTGTGTGTGTGTGTGTGTGTGTGTGTGTGTGTGTCAGGATGCCGCTCCATTGTGGAGCCAGCAGCTGAACAATGCTGTGCAGGATTTCCTCTGGTTTCATCCTGAGGCTCCTCAGAGCTGCGCTGCTCACAGAAATCAGTCCGGGGGCTCCCGCTTGTCCCTCGTCTCCCCCCCACCCCCCACCCACCCCCACCCCGTCTCCCCCACCCACCCCGTCACTGCCACCACTTCTCATTCACCCCCCACCCGTTGCTACGCTGAATTAGACCTGCCCATCTCCTCCCTCCCTCCCTCTCTACCTTTCTGCTCTCTCTCCTTTCGCCTTTACTCTCCTTTTTTCCCTCTCTGCTCTCTCTCTCTCTCTCTCCCGCTCCCTCGCTCTCTCTCTCTCTCCCTCCGCTACTCTTTCCTCTCCCCGTCTCTCTCCCTCTCTTTCTCGCTCTCTCTCCTACTCTCTCTCTTGCTCTCTCTCTCTCCCTCCCCTCTCTCTCCCTCCTTCCCTCCTTCACTCCTGAAGTTACGGAGGAGCGGCGCGGGGGTGTCAGCTGACCGCCCCCCTCCAATCAGATAACTTCTGATGGAAGTGTTTAGCAGCTGCTAAGATCAGATTCAGCCGGAGGAGAGGAGGGAGCGGGAGGAGGCGCAGCGTGGCCGAGCGCCGGCAGGGAGGCGCCGCACCATGGACGAGTCCAGCATCCTGAGGAGACGCGGGCTACAGGTAGGAGGGCAGATTAGCGGCGGCAGCGGTGGCTGGGGGAGGAAGAGGAGGAGGAGGAGGAGGAGGAGGCGGCTGCGCGTGGAGCTGCGTCGCTCTGCAGGGTGACTTTCTGCTGCATGCAGGAGGTGTGAGGCTGCTGCCTTCATCCCTCCTCCTCCTCCTCCTCCTCCTGTCAGGACTCTGATCTGACGCCGATCTACGGGACGGTTGGATCCAAACGGGACCGCCGGCGCCGCTGTGAGGCTGCGAGGAAGCAGCTTTCTTTGTGCTTTATTGACTTTCCTTGATAATTAAGTGCAACAAGCCCCCCTCCGCCCCCCCCCTCCCTCCTCTTCCCTCTGGGGATGATTGAAGAGTTCAGGACAACGGCGTCCGTCACCCCCGGGACACTTCATCCCATTGTTGCTCCAGAGAGGACGGCGTGTCCTGAGATATGGAGCGGCTCCCGCTTTCTCTGCGCGCCGTGTCGTTTTTTTTTCCCGTCACCTTTCCGACATTAATCGCTTCTCGGCAGACTCGGCGGCGGCGGCGTAAATTGGAGGTGATTTATGAATTGGCCGGGCGCGTCGGGGCGGGGGGGGGGCACGGACGGAGTAATTGAGAAACAAGTCGGGAAGGAAACAAACCAGGAAGCTGGAATTCCGAACCACATTCGTTTTTGATCAGGCTGCAGAGCGGGAGGAAAAAAACCCCGTCACGTTTCACCTCAACCAAGGTGAAATCCGCCTGTTTTTCACCACTTTCTTGGAACTTTTCGGACTGTTTGTTGCCAGATCTGACTTCGGTCTGTTTGTCGGAGATTACAAATGGCTGTGAAGTTTCATTCGAGGCTCCTTTGACGAGTTTCTTTGTTGTCGCCTTCATCAAAGAGCTCCCAAATTGTCATTTTGTGCACAGTTTCCCTAATCTGTGTTCCTTTTGTTGGACACCTCCTCCCACCTCCTCCTCCTCCTCCTCCTCCTCCTCCACACACTAGACCTCTTTATGCGCACCATCATTCATCAGCTAAACCAAACACAACGGCCGCTCCTGTGGTCACGCCGCCACCGCCGCTCCAACTTTGCCGTTTTTCAAAGCGGAGCGGCGGAAGTCGGCTGAATGGAGGCGCGGCCATTCATCCTCCGGCCGGCGGCGGGATGACATCATTCCGGTCGGACCTGTTGAGACCTTTTCAGCCACGCGGCGTCTCGGCTGAGACGCGCCATGCATCAGTTTCTCCGGCTGCTGTCGCTTTTATTGTGAAAAACCTGCTCGGCTTTCCAAGCATTGTTTCATGTTTTTTACAGAGATGCAGGAGAAGTTCTTGAATTCCTCCAAGTAGTCACAAAAAAGAGGTTTTTTGACCCCAACTTTGGTTTACAGTGAAGACAAACACTTAAAACACAAACTCTCATCAAGGAGCTTAAGAAGGAACCTTCAAAATAAAAGCAAAGGAGTTTTTTTTATGGTGTGTTTTAGACCGAGTGTCTCGTGAAGCTTCCTTTGAGATCTGGCGCCCCCTCCAGGCGGTCGAGGTTGCCAGGTTGGAGGAAATTACTGGTAGAAAAACAGTATTTGTGCTTCACTTCAAATTAAAGAATTAAAAAAAAAAATTGAAATATTAATGGAACAATAAGACCAAAAATAATAAATAAACAGAATGATAAAAAATAAATATTTGGACCTTTTTAAAATATTTAAAATAATACAAAAATTGTTTAAAAATATATAAAGTTTATTTAAAACGTTTGGGACTGAGAAACTGATTCAGAAAAAAACAACAAATTTATTTGTTGCTCTTCGATCTTGTTTTGTGACCTCATTGCTTCCGTTGAACTCCGGCCGTTTGTCGCTCTGCCTCTTTGTCTCCTCCTCTGGGCGCTGGTGAGGTTTCGGTGGTCTTGTGTTTTTCCCGGGCGCCACGCCGCCTCGTTACCTCAGATTTGCTGGATTTGCACCGGTTTTAATGACGCTTGGGGCAACGACGTGTTTTTTCTATGGAGATGTTTAAGCAGAGTTTCACTTTTTAGTGTTTTTTAAAGCCAAATTTATGAATTCCGTTGAACTCGGTGTTCGTGCAGAAGCGCATTTCACCCCCGTGAAGCTGCGTTTTCCTTCCACGTTTCGATGCGAGCGGGAGGACAAAGGAGCAGGACGAGCTTTCTCTGTGCCGGCGCGGCGAGCCGAGTCGTGCTGGAGCGACCTTGCGCCCGTGCTCCGAGTTTTTATCCGCTCGCGCCGTCGCCGCCGAGGAACGAGGGGCCGATGAAACGCCGCGCTTCTCCTTGAAGAAGGAGAATAACGAGTATCCGACTGATCGTGTGTCATCAGTGGGGCAAAAAAACCCTCCGTTTAATAAAGTCTGACGCAGGCAGCAGACGCAGACTTGAAATATTGCATTTATTATTTTCTTACGCTGCGTTTTAGTGCCTAAAAAAACAGTTTGCACTCTTGAATGTAAAAGAGATTTAGTACAATTGAAACTTGGCCTTTGAGTCATAAAGTAAGAGTGAGTCGAGCTGTGTGCAGCAGCGCCCTCTGGTGGAAGTCAGAGGAACTGTTCAGGCAGCTTGACACACCATCCATCAGTCACCCTCAAGTACTTTGTTACTTTATTCACGTCTGCAGTGATGTCACACAGACACTCAGCACTTCATGGCAACAACTTCCATGACAACAAAGTAACCATGGCAACCATTAAAGAAAGGTTACAAATGTGACCTGTGAGGGAGAAAAAGAGGGGCAGTTGGTGGGGCTTAAAAACGCGTTGAGGATGTATTACAGTAAATACGACATGTTTCTTCTTCATGTCGTAGCAGTGCGCCACACTGCCCCCAATGGTCTCCAAGGGTATTGCAACACGTGGTCCGTAACCCTTCAAGGAAATGGACGGAATAAATCCAGGTTACAGACAGGGGGGGGGGGGGGGTTCGTGCAGATCTACCCAAGAACTAAATCCGTACAAGAACCTTTTACTTTTCTAGAAGGACTCCAAGAACCACACTTTATTCAGGGTGTCTTCGAAGTGGGAAATTCCCACTTGGAGAGCTAAAAAAAACCCCCTCATATCAGTAACATTTAGTGTATTTTTTACAGTTAGTGATGGAAAACAAAACAACCTTGTTCGCTGGCAACAAAACAAACTTCACAAACAACTTTTGATTATAAAAATGAATTGTTTCCTCTCTTGCGACGTGCGGTGTATACCGAAATATTTAAGCTTTCCAACAATGTTTGCGTGCTTGGCTCTCCTTCACCTCCTCCTCTTCCTCTTCCTCTTCCTCTTCCTCCTCCTCCTCCTCCTCCTCCTCCAATCGATGCTTCTCCGATTGAGCCGGCGCATAAAACTGGAAAATATCCCTTGTGACAGGAGGTTTGGCTTCCCCGATGCGGTTGTCGCTTTCGGTAAACATCAGCGGCTCACGTGTCGCCGCCGTACGCTCGGAATCCGGCCGGCCGGCTGGCTGTTTATTAATGTCGCGGCCTTTTTTTTGTCCGCCGCGCGGGATCGATGCTCGCCATCAGGAAGATCCTCCGTCAGTTCCTTAACGTGTAGCCGGCGGCCCGGACGCCACGCGTGTCCGGGGTAGATAACTAGTCTTATTGATCACGCTGACCTTTGTTAATCTGCACACACACTTTGTCTCTGACTTTGAAACACAATTAGAGGTTGAAGGAGGCGACGGCGGCGGCGGCTCAGCGTTCGATCAGGTTTTCTTCTCATTTGGTCTTTTTCAGGGATCCTTCAAAGGCGTCGGCGGTTCCGTCGCGTTTCGTACGATCCGGATCTTCTCTTTTCATCTTTTCTCGTCGTCATCACGATTGTTTAATGTCTCATTCTCATTTTTCTCTTTCCTTTCCATCCTCCTCTTTTTTTATCCTTCTCCTTTTCATCGTTCTCTCACTTTTCTCTTTCTGTCGTTGTCATTCTTCTGTTTTCTCGTTCTTCTCATCATCGTGTTTTCTCTACTCTCCTCTTGTCGTTCACTTTTTCCTCATTTTGTTCTCATTCTTCCTTCTTTCCCCTCATCCTCTTTTGTTCCCACTCAAATTCTCACCTTTCCTCTCATTCTTCATGTTCTTTCTTCTTTTCCTTCCTCAGGCGTAGAAAAATGTCCAGTTTCTTGTTTGTTGTCTAGGAATATTTCAGCCGCCACGTGTTCACTTCCTGTTTTCCTTCATGTCAAAATAAAAGCCAGCCTGAGGCAGGTCTTTGCCGAACTTTGGCTCGGGTTTGACTGAGCTGAATCAGCAGAGATCCCGAAGTCGAACTGCTTTATTCTTTCTATGTACAAGCGAAAAAAACTTCCGGTGGCATCAAATGTGCTCAAGCAATCACCGAAACGCAACTTCCTTCACTCTGAGTTTATCGATTTGGCGATTTGGAGTCTCACTCGGTGGGACTGTGAGGATTTCCTCGCCGCCGGCTTCAAACGGCGGTTGGACCGAGCGCCGTTTTGATCCGGCGATGTTGGAAAGTTCAGGATGAACCAAAGGGAATTATTAATGAGGAATCACACGCGGGATGTCGGAGGCGCCGTTGTTGCTGGAAGGCATCTATTGACGTTCTGCTCGCTGGAACAAAACGCCGCGTCGTGGCAGGTGGTGACGGCGGGACGGGCGGCGGACGGGATTTCCCGTCCGTCGCCGCCGGAGACGAAAGATTCAGGACGGGTCGCGGGTTTGACGGCTCAGCAGCTTCCGGAGGATCATTGCAGCTAATGACGATACTGGTAGTTTCTACTCGACATCAAAAAAAGGTCAAACAGAAGAGATATTTGGTGCAACTTGAGCGCTTTTTGATGAGATGATCGCATCATTTATTCAATTTACTAAGTGTCAGACACTTTCGTCTCAAATGGAGTTTGAACTGAGTTTATTTTGCTTTTATTTTGGAGGGGGTTTATGAGATCTCCTGCTCACATTATGATGAAAATCTCTTTCAAAGTCACGTTAACGACGGAAAGTTGGAAAAAAAACTCCACTTAATGGTCATTTTCTCAGCACTTTTCTTGTCAATTATACAGAAATTGACTCTAAAAAATCAAAAAAAGGTTTAATAAATGTTTAATCGATTATATGCGTTGCCTGGATTTATTTGCAGTAAAAATATACAACAAAACTTACAGAAATGTACTTTAAACATGGAGGCGAGTGGGAATAAAAGGTCTCTGCGTGACCTCAAAATGTTGGTCACAAAGCAGAACCGAGTCACTTTAAATCGCAATTCTCTCCAGCTTGTTGGGAAACGGTTTGGTTTCTCTGAGCTTTGGGCTTTTTCTGGGTTTATGGTTTTTGCTTAATCCCCTGAAAGCGTCCATTGTTTGTGCAATTCATTCGCGCTCCCAATTTGCGCGAGGTCGAGGCGGCTTTACTTGCGCGGCGAAACGCAATCCTGAGTCGAAGGGGAAGCCAAACATTCGAGCTGCAATTCGGAAGGCGTCTCGCCGCGGCGCTTCATTAGAGTCGCCTCACGCCGCGCGTTAATAAAGCCGCTTCCTCGGCGGGAAAAAAAAAAGCGCCGGAAAGGTGGCGCGGGAGGAAACGTGAGCGGGCCGCTTTCCAGGAAGTGTAAATACTTCCTCCGCCGACTCACCTGCGCAGCCTTCGGTCTGGAGGCTTCACGCTGTGACTCGGCGCGCTCTGATTGGTGGACCTGCCGTCGGCGGAGAGCCGGCGCAGTAATTAGTGCTGCCTCTCAAGGAAACGCCGCGTCCTTGGTCTGCGGACGGCGGCGGGGGGAAGGCGGACATCGGGTCCTAATTGATAGCAAAGGGAGCGCCGGCGGCTTAACGCCTTGTTTCTGCTGACGGCAGGCGAAGCCGCCGCTCAGCGGCGTCCTGAAACGGCGTCCGGCTGGGTTTCACGCCAACCTCTGATCGGGAAATCAGATACGGTGCAACCTGACTAATTTCAGACCATCCGCAGTAGACGAAGGCGTCTAAATGATGTTGGTGCTCAATGGATCAATCACCGCATGTATCCGCCCAGCCAGACTGGGATCGGACTGGACCGGCCCAATCGGGGAAACTAAAATTCGCGCTCGTCTTTCTCCGACGTTTCCTTCTGTTGTCGTCCTTTGGGTTGACAGGAAGTAGTTAGACGCTCGCTGTGTTTTGGAGGACACGGCGCCATTTTCGGGGGCGGAGTTGCAGCGGATACACGCAAATCAATCCCAATAAATCGTCCGAGTTTCGTCCTTTTCCTGCAGGAGTTTTTCTCCCGGTGTTCCGTTTTACCGGGTTGGAGAATTCCCAGCAGTCTTTGAGGTCTGAGTTTTCCCGAGGCGGAGGGAACATCTGAAGATCTTCCGTGTGTAAATACTTCACTCGGCTTCACGTTCAACCTCCCGAGGGGTTTCAGCGACCTCAAGAGATGAACCGCGCCGATGAAACTTTGATTTAAACCCTCCAAATTTACATCTCCTGATCGAAAACGCGAAGAATCGGCGTCCATGTGTGAGTGATTGCGGCGAGCGGTCTGAGGTCCAGATGTTGAGTCTTTAAGAAACATCAGCTCGGTGGGACGAGACCGTCTCGCACCTGCTTCGCGGTCGGATGTCCGTCGGTCGACCGCGGAGCCGCTGAAGCTCCGCGAGTCTGGCTGTGATGCGGACAGGTCAACCGCGAAGCCGCGAGCGCATCTGTGTCGGCACGTCTGGTTTATGTTGCCGGATGAAGAACAACCTGAAAGTTTGAACGCTAAATGTGGTGTTTTTAAATCCTTGTGCTCATGTTTCTGGTCTTTTCTCTTCCAGAAGGAGCTGAGTCTTCCCAGAAGAGGCAGTTTGTAAGTACCAACATTCCCTTTCTTCAAGTTATTCGTTTGAATTTCAGGAGCTTCAGAAGTTCTCAGAGTCTAAAATGTCACCAAAATCTCCACACAGTAACGAGTTTGAGTTGACATAAAAATACAGACATTTTATGCAAAAACTTAGCACTCTTATGTCACTTTATTTCATTAATTTTGTTTCATTTCCTTTTTTATTATTTTTTTTAAAAAATCTATTATTATTTTTTTTAATATTTTAAAATGTGGAAAATTAAAGAGAAAAATATATATTTTTTAAATAAAATTTTCTTTTTAAACTGAGAAAGATCCAAATAAACTTTTATTTTTTTGTAAAAAAAAAAAAAAAAATTTTCATCTTTATTTCGTTTTTTTCCATGATCTAATTTTTACCCCCCAAATTTAAAAAAAAATCATTAAATATAATTAAAATGTCCTCCACTTTTTAGGAAATGTGTATTTACTCCTAATTATCCCTTTTAAATCAGTGAGTCTTGAGTTAAATGTTGATAAAAAGAAGTTTCGTCCCAGTTTGTCTGGTTTCAAGCCTCCGTTTTAGAGTAAAGGCGTCTCGTCCTTCTTCGTCCTGCTGCTCGGGTGTACTTAATGTTTTGGCTGGTGGCTGTACGGGCTGGAGCGCCGCGAGCTCCCCGTGAGGTTTCCCTTGCGACGGGGCGCCATCTCCTGGAAGTGCGCTGCCATGAACGCGCTGCCTGGTGTCAACATGCCAGTTAATTAGTCATATTAGCCTTTTCCACACGCCGGCTCGCCCACGCCGGAGGATTTATGAGTGTAATCTTCCCGGCGGCCCCGGCAGTGATGGATGGCTTCTTTTCGGACCGACTTATTTGGAGTTGTTTTCAACGCGAGTCATTCTGCTTGAGAGATGACCCGACTATTAATAGAGTGACCTTAATAGCTGGAAGTCTTGTGTCGGGTCCCATTAAATCTGCGGGAATCAATCATTTGTGCGCAGCTCGCGATGCTCGCCTTTGATTTGTTGGCCATTATGTCGCGGCCGGCTCCGATTTCTCACCGTCGGCACCGGGACGGGGCCCCGCCGCGCTCCCGGGGGCGTCTGACCTGCGGCCGGAGCTCCTCCCACAATGCAACGGGATATCAAAGAGCGCCCGTTGACCGTGGGCTCGGTTACACTCGGTTTACCAGATGCTGTCCGATACTCCGATAACTCGACGATTCACGACTACTTCTTCGTCTTCCAGCTGCACCGTTGGTGTGACTGACGAAGACCAACGGGTACTTTAATATAGACACAGATCCACAACAACAGTCCCGATATAAAACTGCTTTTTACTTGTTTTATTTGTTTACCTGCACAATCTATCATCATGCTAAAAGCTTTATTATTATTATTATTATTTTTATTATTATTATTATTATTATTATTATTATTTTATTTATGTATTTTTTTAATTTATTTTGTGTAGAATTATTTTTCTCATTTTTTCCTTTCTATTTATTTTTTTAACCTCACATTCCCACACTGGAAGTGAGTTTATTTTCAATTAAATAAATATAAGAATCTTTTATTTGGATTTTTATCTCCATTTTTTCTCACTTTGAACATTGATTATTTAATCTTATTTTTTAATTATTTTTTTTGTTTTTTATTTATTTTATTTATTTTATTTTTTCCCACCAAATTATCTCCTATTAACTCTATTTTTATTATTCAGTCATTCAGCTCAGCTTGTCTGATATTTTTCTCACTTTTTAACAGCACACAAGCTGCTAAATAAACTGCTTTGCTTCGTTGATATTTGGGGGTTTCTCTGTTTTCATGTTGTGTGTCGACATGTTTGGTTATTGGGAACCGTTTCCTGGCAGTTGTGTTGTTTGGTCGGGTCTCGTTTTGGTGCGACGGCGTCTTCGTGTCGTCTCGTCTCTTCGCTCCTGCTCGTTTCTCGCTGGCGGTTCTCGATGTTTTCGGGCCTCGGACCCGACGGAACCGCTGGTTTAGTCCGAGTCGCTGCGTCTGGTGTTCGGTTCTGACCTCCTGCGAATTCGTGTCACCTGCGGCCCCTCGCGGCGGCCCCTCCGGCGAGCCGCTTTCTATGTTTCTGCTCGGATTCCTCGGCGGCGCTGCGCTGACTCACTGCGAAACACATTTTCGCTGCGATTATCTGTAATCACTTCATCTGAGGACAATTTCCTGCCAGTGACTCATTGATTCATCGCCAGCAAGCGACAGTAAGCGCGAGCGGTCTCCATCGAGGGGGGGTGGGGGGGACGGGGGGACGGGGATGGGGACGGGGACGTGAACTGATCAGCGGTGACCTCCGGCTGGGTTCAACTTCCCGCAGGCGCCCGGGTGCTTGGTCCTTGTTTATCGTCGCCTCAAGTTTGAGTCGTTGAAGGCGTTCGCTCTTCGGTCTTGGAGCAGACTTGGCGTTTGTTGCTGGTGCATTATGTTGGGGTGACGTCATCCACGTGACGGCGGAGACGCTGCGTGGCGTCCGTCAAGGTGACTGTGCGGCAGAGGAGCAGGCGTGGGGCTTCATCTCACGCTTGGTTTTTTTTTGTCACCAGCTGGTGGTGTTGCTGCAGGAGGAGGAGGAGGAAGAGGAGGAGGAGGAGGAGGGGCAGCAGCGTGCAGGCGTCGGAAGGAGCGAGAAGGGGGGGGCGGGGGGCGTGTTTTAGGGGAGGGGACACGGGGCATTGTCCTGCCTCCGTGCCCTCCGCAGGCAGCCGAGGATCTTATTTGACAGCGTCAAGGTGGAACATGGGAAGACCAAAACAAGCGCGGCGCTGAACCCCCCCCCCCTCCTCCTCTTCCTCCTCCTCTTCCTCCCCCCTCCCTCCCTCTGTTTTGTTTCTTTTTAACCCCCCCTCTATTCCTAGAGGGGGAGAGAAAACCAATCGCACGGCGGTGCCTGGGTTCGGCTCTTTGTCAGTGCAGAGGGGGGGTGGGGGGCGGGCCGGGCACGCAGGCGGGCAGGCGCGCGGCGGGCTGCGTGCATGCGTATCATGACCACAATAGAGCAGAGGAGCCCGGTTGAGCCATGAAAGCGCAGCGGGAGCGGCTGAGGATTCCCGGGCTGACGCTGGAGTGAGTACCCCCTCCGTCCGCCGCCCCCCCCCCTGCAGCCTCCTCTGCAGTGGGCCGTCTCCATCCGTCTCGCGCCGCGGCGTGCGTGCGTGCGTGCGTGCGCTGCGTTAGCATTAGCAGCATCTGCAGCAGGAAGTCTGATGTCAAATCTTTCCTCAGCTCGGCAACAGCGGCTCGCTCGTCTCTCTCTCTCTCTCTCTCTCTCTCTCTCTCTCTCTGCATGTGTGTTTACGTGCACGTGTGTGTGTTCGTGTGTGTCTGTGTGTGTGTCTGCGACAGGCGCACGCATCATGTTGTCATGCTGGACTGCCGCAACATTGTTTATTTGCTGGCGTGACACAAACAAACAGTGCACACGTAGGAAAACACACACACACACGCACACACACACACACTGAGCCGTCTGTCGGAGGTGACGGTGTGGATGCGAGGGCGATGAATGAGTGAATGTGATGAACACGTCAGCGCCTCCTTTCCTCACTGTCACTGCTCGACTTGATGCATTTTTTATTTAGGTCAGCGAGGCATTTGTTGTGGTTCCTCCACCCCGGCTCTCAAATCTGCATGTCGGCGTAATTAGAGCCATTATTCCGCCCCGAATTCACTCTGAAGCTTCCCGCTGGTCGAGATTCATAAATCCCGGATATTTTCCCTCCAACTTGTCTCTTTTTTTCTTTTTTGGACAACAAAGACTGCAGGATTTTTTCTCTCCCGTGCTTCGTTTTCCTCCCTGCTGTGTTGCATCTTTACCTGCTTTTCCTCATTCTGAGGCGTTTTATTCTGATGTCATTCGAATAGAAGTCGACAAAAAATCCTCTCGGCAGGCAGAATTTGCGCCTCATGATGCAGAGTTGAACAGCAGCGAAGATCAGGACATTGTGTCCAAGTGTCGGGACCCGAACAATGACATAATCCTGTTCCGATGCTCCTAAAGCTCTAAAAAATAAACCCACAGATTCACACACTTTAAAAAAAGAGCCTGAAAGTAATTGGATTATAGCTTCAAGTCAGAATGAGGTAGAGTGTGGTCGTCTGGAAAGTAGAACATTATGGGATGAGGTAGAAACGAGGTAGAGTGTATTAAACTGGAATGAGTGGGGCAAGTTGGAATAAGGTAGGATGTGGTCAGCCAGAATGAGGAAGAGCTTTGTTGTCCTTAAGGAAGAAGAATGCTGAATGAGGTAGAAATGAGGTCAGAGTATGATCGATTTGAATGAGGTCCAGTTTGGTCAGCCAGAATGAGGTAGATTATAGGCGGTCAAAATGGAGTACAGTGTTGTCTTCTGGAAAGTAGAACAATATGGGATGAGGTAGAAATGAGGTAGAGTCTGTTAAACTGGAAGGAGTGGGGCAAGTTGGAATAAGGTAGGATTTGGTCAGCCAGAATGAGGAAGAGCTTTGTTGAAGAGGAATACCGAATGAGGTAGAAATGAGGTTAGAGTATGATCGATTTGAATGAGGTCCAGTTTGGTCAGCTAGAATGAGGTAGATTGTTGGCAGTTAGAATGGGGTAGAGTGTGGTTGTCTGGAAAGTCGAACATTATGGGATGAGGTAGAGTGTGTTAAACTACAATGAGGCAGAGTGGGGCAAGTTGGAATAAGGTAGGATGTGGTCAGCCAACATACGGTAGAGGTTAGTTGTCCTTAAGGAAGGAGAATGCCGAACGAGGTAGAAATGAGGGAGAGTATGATCGATTTGAATGAGGTAAATTGTAGGCGATCAGAATGAGGTACAGTGTAGGATTGATTGAAATGAGGTAGAGTGAGGAATGAGGAAGAATATGGATTGAGGTAGAAATGAGGTAGAGTGCGGTCGGCCAGAAACGGGTAGAAATAAAATAGAGTATGATTGATTGGAAAGAGATAAAGTGTGGTTGTACAGAGCGAGGTAGATGTTACTCTACCTCATTTCTACCTCAATCCATATTCTTCCTCATTCTGGTTGAGTCTGGTCGCTCAGAAGGAAGAAGAACCAGACATGAGGTAGAGTACAGGTGACTGAAATGAGGTAGAGTTAGGAATGAGGAAGAATATAGATTGAAGTAGAAATGAGGTAGAGTGTGGTTGTTCAGAAAGAAGAAAAGTAAGACATGAGGTAGAGTACTTTTGACTCAAATGAAGTAGAGTGTGCTTGGACAGAGTGAGGAAGAAATGATGTAGAGTAGTTGGACATAATGAGGTAGAATCCAGATTGAGGTAGAGTAGGATTGAGTATAATGAGTGAGGACACAGTCGACTCGGCAGAATATGCAATGACGCAAGATTGAGGTTTTCGGTGGACGTGAATGAGGTAGAAGAGAAAAGTCTCGGACAGCTGAATGAGACGGTGAAGAGATCGAGTCTCTGTTGGTTTGCAGCTTCAATCTGCTGAAACATTTTGACGGCAACGAGGAACAGCCAGGAAATGAAGCCCGATCTGCGAGTTTGAGTGCCGTCGGTGTTCTTCGAAGGCCACTGCAGTAAAAGCGAATCACCTTCTGTGACCTGCTGCGAATGCGGAGCCTCCACGCGTCAGCGGCGGCAGACGGAGCGTCCGACTCCTCGATCCGGCTCGGCTTCATCGTGAATTCTTCAGGGTCAAACAAAAAAACGCCGCGGAACCACACAGATGCTTCGTGGAGCCGCCGCTCCGACTCCATTTGACAGGAACCATCGTGTGTGTGTGTGTGCGTTTGAGGGGGGGGGGGTTGTGTGTCCTGTGGGTGGGACGAAGGACAACAACTATTCACTCCACTCCATTTAACTTGCAGCCTGACTCCCCGAAGCTTGAGCCCCACTCCCACTAGTCCGTGCAGTCCGTGCAGCCCGCTGCACGCCTTTCATTTCTGGAGGTAAGCCCGCGTTTTTTCCCCCCGTCGCCGCCGCCGACGCCGCCTCTCGGCTGCATGTTCGAGTCGCTCTCGTCTCGGTGCGTCACCAGTCTGGAGCCCTGTGGCCCTGCCGAGCGCCCCCCCCCCCCTCCTCCAAATCTTCTGCCATTGAAATGACATTGAGGGAGGACATGGAGCTTATATAATGTCCCCCACCCCCTTTCTCCCCCCCCTGCCCCCCCCATCTCTTCTCTGTTGGGAGGTTTATGCCTCCTCTTTCATGTGCTAAGTAGGATTTGTGGCGTTTGCGCAGCATCAAAGCGAGAAATGGTCTCAATCTGTCTGAATCGCGTCTCCGTTCATTTGGGAATATTCCAAACGGCGAATGACGGTTCCTGCGTCTCAACCTGTTCGTAATTCGTCTTTTGAAACCGGGCTGCGATGCAGATTCACCAGATTTATCGCCACACGTCCGCAGATGTGAACTCTCGATCTCGACGCTGGTCTGTGATTCGGTGGCAGTACCGTGGAACTCTTTAGTACCCTCAAAGCGAGCCATACACGAGCACGGAGGTCTGTTTCTCGGCTTTCTGGCGGCGGTTGAACTTTGAGTCCGTCGTGAACGACGTTCCAGCGATGAGCGTCAGAATCAGACGGTCGGCATCAAAGCTCCTTGGAACTCTGTTGGGAACCAAACCGATGGAAGTCTCAGGATCTGGTTCGGTTCACTTGGTTCTCTGTGTGAAAGGGAACCGGACTATCCAGCGGGCCAAAGACGGGACGTGCCGCTCGATGCGGCAACTCCTTTTGGTCTCTTGTTGTGTTCAATAAACGAGTCATTTTCTTCTTTGTGCCTTTTGTTTACGGCTGTTCCGAACAACGGCGCCCCCAAACCACCAGCCGTTGCAACTGCAGGTAGAATGAGGTAGAAATGAGGTTAGAGTATGATCGATTTGAATGAGGTCCAGCTTGGTCAGCTAGAATGAGGTAGAGTGTGGTCGTCTGGAAAGTAGAACATTATGGGATGAGGTAGAGTGTGTTAAACTACAATGAGGTAGAGTGGGCAAGTTGGAATAAGGTAGGACCTTATTAAACCAGCAGCCGTTGCAGCTGCAGGACTCTGTGCAGCTGGTTCGGCGAGAGAACCCACGATTGGTCCGTCATCCGACTCCTTCTGATGTCCCCGCAGACGAGCGCCTCGTTTCTTCTTCTTTCTGTGATTTCTGCATAAAAACGTCGCCGTTCAAGGTCGCTTTTTCTCCGGAATAGTTTTGATCTTCGGTCTGAATCTGAGCTCAAGCCGAAGAAACCTCTGCGCTTTCGAGTCGCATTCGCGTCGGCTCGCCGTCGTCTTCGTTTTCTGCCGCAGAGGACTAAAAAAAAAGCGTCGGTCTGAAACTTGGAGCGGATTCTTTTCTCTCGGCGGCTCATTGAAAACGCTCACCCTGAGAAAATGTTTCTGTGTCAATGAATAGCGGCGAGCACACCCGCCCACCCACCTCACCCTCCTCACCCTCCTCACCCACGGGCTCCTCTTGTTCTGCTCGGCTTTCACAGCGAGTCAAGTGGAGCCGGCGCTCCGAGTGAGTCAGCTGCACGCAGGAAGCAGCGGCGAGCGTTTCGCCGGCCCGTTTTTCCTTATTCATGTATTTATCAACACTTTCGGGCCTCATTTTCCCGCCGCGCCGCGATTTGTTTGGCGATTTCTGACCGAGGACGTCGTCTTTCGCCGTTTGCGGCGAACGAGGCTCAAACAGAGATTGACGATGTTGTTGAATCAAGGTTCTTGCTTCTAGAACAACCTGAAAAACTGAATTCAAGCATCCCTCGTGGACACACTCTCTCTGATGGACACGCAGGAGAACTAGCCTTCAAAATAAAAGCACTGGGATGTTTCCTGTGACTGCTTTTCGGTCCCACGTCGCGCACCTGAGAGGGAGCCGACCTGCGTGTTGTGTTTTTATCTGCAAGTAGGTCGCTGGTGTTACTGGAGAGTCTTGTTTACCGGGGTTAAATACGATCATCTTTCTTTTAAAGCCGTTCCGACACAAAAACAATAAAGTCGAAGGTTCAGTTTGAGCCACAAATATGCGAGTTCAAAAGGTCGCAGACTGAAATGCAGCTCAAGCTTTTATAATCTTGATAATCTCTGGTAAGATGACGGCAAGTTGTGTTCCCGGTAAGTTTTCGTGAAGTTCAGCTCGTTGTTAGTTCTGTTTCGTCTCCGGGAAACTGTCGTGTTGCAGTACCGCTATCAGCCATGTGGGGGCAGTGTGGGCAGGAAAACGCTAAAGAGGAAACGTGCAGCGAAACCACCAAGGAAGCTTTTTTTTCCCTGTTGGCATTAAAAAACTGACCGAGTGCGCCCCCCAGTGGATGAACTGTGTCACTTCCTGGTAGTTTAATAAAACATCTGGACAGAGAAGATGATTTTTCTGGACTTTAGTGTGTTATAAACGTGACTTAAGCTCCGCCTACATTTGGCGGAGGCCAGGCCACTCCTGAAGTTTCCGTCCGATGTCGGACGACCGGTTTCTTCGCGGCGCCGTTCGTCATTAAGCGTCCGTTTAACGGCGAGCTCCGGGTTCGTCCCGTGAAGCGTCACGACTTATGTGGAGCAGGGAAACGGAGCAGAGCCATAATTAGAGTGAAAGCTGTCACAGCAGCCTGCAGGGAGGCGGACCGAGCCACTGGCGGGGAACGAAAACGCACACGGACGCCGCCCAAGTGTCGCCGTGACGCCGCCGCTTCCTCCTCGGTTTGATCACGGCAGTTTTTTTGGCGTCTTTTTGACCGTTTCCTGGATCGGACGCGATCCAGATGCGACCAAAAATAACGGATGTTGAAACGTGTTTTTGGTGACGGCGCTGCAGTACGTATACCGGCCTGTAGGTGGCGCACGCGCAGAAATATTGGCCAATAACCGCAGACGAAGGGGACAAAGAGGAAGTTGAGGGGATAAAAAGTATGGAAAATAAACACGTTGGCGATCCGGAGTCGGAGGGAGAATCTGTGCGGCGGCTCGGCATTTCCATTTCAAATGGGCGCTGCCGAGCGCCGCGGCCCACCGGAGGGGGGGGAGCGGCGGCGTTGCGCGGCAGCATCTGCTGATGATGCAGAAGCCTTCTGCCTCGCAACCCCCCCCGCCGCAGGACGGGAAGTGGTAGATGCCGGTTACATGATATGAAGCATGTGGAGCGGCGGCGGCGGCGGCGGCAGTGGCGGCGAGTGTTTGGGATACAGGACGCAGCCGCAGCGAGACGGGGGGGAAAACAAAAAGTCAGCTGGTGTTGGGTGTCCGTCCCCGTCCCCGTCCCCCCCCCTCGCCGCCCCCCCCCTCCCCCTCAGCCGGGAACAGTGGCTGTCACCACCTGACCTGGATCTCACACCCCTCCTGCGCCTCTCCGGACTCTTCCCCCGGATCAGTCGTTGTGAGCGAGGACAGCGGAGGACGCCGCGTCCTCCCCGCTCTCGCCACCGCCGCCGCCGCCGCCGGGTTTTATGCCGCAGCTGGCCGCGGATGTCCCCGCGCAGAGGAAGTTGGCGCCGCAGGAGACTTCCTGCCCGGAGTGCCCCGGAGGTCGCGGCCCCCCGCCGCGGCCGGAGCGCCGGCGCTCCTCCTCGGCGGCGCTCTACAAGCCGCCGCTGCATCTGCCGCTCTGGCACGAGGCGGACGCCATGTCGGACTCCAGCCTGTGGACGGTGCTGTCCAACTTCAGCATGCCGCACTTCTTCAGTGGCGCCCGCCTGCGGCGCTCCAAGAGGTACCGCCAAAACTTGCCCCCCCCCCCTTTTGTTATTTCCTGCGTTTAAGGGCCTCAAACAAAAGCTTTCGTCTTCCTTCGGCTCTTTAAACTCGCCGTTTGCGCCGCCGGGACGTTTCTCCTGATTCGGTCGCTCCGGCCGGTTTCCTGATCCCGGCGCCGAGCGTTCCCCTGCTTGTTGTGGCGTCCGGCACGGGACGATCGCTCGCCAACGTGTCCGTGAGTCCCGGCTCGCCCCCCCCCTCCCCCCCTCTAAACGTTTGGCTGCTCCGTGGGATTTTCAGTGTGGACGCTGGTTCCCGGCTAAGCCACTTGATCCCAGTTTTGGTGTGTACAGTATTGGTGAAGCTCATATACTCATATTTGCCTTTAATCCCCGTCCTGACCTATTTCGGCGCAGCTTAGCGGCGAACACGGGACGCTGCTTTTTGGTCTCGCATGAATGTTTGTTGTTGTTTTTTTTTAAACAAACAAAAACCTCCGTCAGAGTCTCGAGACGCGGCGATCCGGAGCCGCTTTTCCTTCAGAATAAAAGACCGAAAAAAACCCAACAACCCAGGATCAGATTTCGGATCTGACGCAGAAAGTTTCTTTGTTTTCGGGCGGCGGCTTTAAAACCGGTAAACCGGGCGGATTAGCTGGGCAGAAAAACTCGTTTTGCACGTTTTAACTCGTTCGTGGTCGCTTTAGGTCCTTTTTCCAGAGTTTTAACCCTTTAAATTCATATTTTGATGCAGTATTTCAGGAAAACTGATGTTAAATCATCTTGGAAACATTTTACTTCAGTGTGAAAATATTCTATATTTCTGTTTCTTTAATCTCAAGCTTAATTTCTTGTCACTAATCACAAAAATTGCATCTAAATATTCAAACATTTTCATTTTCTGACACCTTGTTTCAATGTTTCACCTTAATATCTGATATTTTCTCATTTTAACAGAGAAAACTCTCCTTTTTCTTGCAGATTTGCGCCGATATTTCAAAGATTTAGATGAATTTGTGTGTTGACGCGACGCTTCAACTGGAGGATTTTCGGAGCTTTATGTAGAAATATTAAATCCTCACAACAAACACGAGATTCGTTGCAGCCAAATGTGAATTTAAACCTTTTTGAAGCCGTCGTTCGTCCGTAACAAGTGAGCAAAACTGACGGGAAAGAAAAGCAGCAGTTTGTTTGAGCCGTCACACGCTTTTTAAACACTATTAATAGAGTGATTTCTCTGTATGTGTGTGTGTGTGTGTGTGTGTGTGTGTGTGTGTGTGTGTGTGTGTGTGTGTGTGTGTGTGTGTGTGTGT
>JASSRZ010000083.1:12144384-12160984 GCA_032164315.1 Malacoctenus gilli | reverse complement strand
CGCGTCGGAACGAGACTCACGTCTTTGTCCCCCTTCGCCCCACACACAGAGCGGCAGCAAGGTGGCCATCTCCACCACCCCCTTCGAAAACACCTCCATCAAGACGGGCCCCGCCCGCAGGAACAGCTACCGCAGCAAGATGGTGCGATGTGGCAAGAAGCCGAAGAAGGAGAAGACTCCAGAGAGGTGAAACGTTACCGAAGGAACCAAAAAGACGGCGTCATTTATTCTCGATATAATCGAAAATCTTCACAGAAACTCTTCTAAACACATAAAACTGCTTTAAAGTACAATAAAAAAGTGGTAAGAACCTTTTTTTTGATCATCCTCGTCGTCATCTGGACGAATTCTGCAGTTTCTGTTGTTGTAGTTTCGCTTGTGGCCTCTAGAGGGCAGTCAGCGCCAGCAGGAATGGATTCCTCACCGTTTCGTGACGGTTAACGTCCGGCGTCCCCGCCCGTGTCTGTCTTGCAGGCGCCGCTCGCTGTTCCGGCGCTTCGCCATGCAGCCGTCGCCGCTCCTGCACACCAGCCGCAGCTTCTCCTCCCTCAACCACTCACTGTCCTCCGGTGAGAGTCTCCCCGGCTCCCCCACCCACAGCCTCTCCCCCCGCTCCCCCACCGCCGCCTTCCGCCCCGCTCCAGATTTCACCCAGTCAGGTGCACATTTCACCCGTCACTCGCCGCCGCCGCCGCCACGTGGAAAGCTCGCCGGGTGACGAGCCGCCGCTGACGCCTCTCCGTTTTTTTGCAGCCGGGAACTCGTCGCAGAGCAGCTCGCCGAGCTCCAGCGCGCCCAACTCGCCGGCGGGCTCCGGCCACATCCGGCCCAGCACGCTGCACGGCCTGGGCCCCAAGCTGCCCGGCCAGCGGCTGCGGCAGGGCCGCCGCAAGTCGGCGGGCAGCATCCCGCTGTCGCCGCTGGCCCGCACGCCCTCCCCGACGCCGCAGCCCACCTCGCCGCAGCGCTCGCCCTCGCCGCTCCTCGGCGGGCACTCGGTGGCCATCTCCAAGAGCGCCCAGGCGTTCCCGGCCAAGATCCATTCCCCGCCCACCATCGTGCGGCACATCGTGCGGCCCAAGAGCGCCGAGCCGCCGCGCTCGCCGCTCCTCAAGCGCGTCCAGTCGGAGGAGAAGCTGTCGCCGTCCTACACGGGGGACAAGAAGCACCTGTGTCCCCGCAAGCACAGCCTGGAGGTGACGCAGGAGGAGGTGGCGCAGGACGAGGAGGCGGGGCCCGGCGAGCGGGACCACGCCGCCTTGCCCGGCGCCGAGGAAGCGGCCTGCGAGCCGCCGGCCGTCACCCGCGTGCGGCCGGTGGAGCAGGGCTGCTTGAAGCGGCCCGTCGGCCGCAAGATGGGCCGCCAGGAGTCGGTGGAGGAGCTGGACAAGGACAAGCTCAAGTCCAAGATGGTGGCCAAGCGGCAGGACTGGTCGGAGCGCCGCGAGTCGCTGCAGAAGCAGGACGCGCTGCACGAGGGCGACGCCGCGCTGCCGGGCGCCGAGGACAGCCTGGCGCTCCGCGGCCACGGCAAGACGCCGGGCAGCCCCGATTCGGAGGCCAAGGCGGCGAGCGCCACCCTCAAGGACGTCCTCTACAAGAAACTGAACACGCGCGGCGGCGGCGGCGGTGGCGCCGACGAGCCCTGCGGCAAAGACGGCGCCAAGCCCGACAGGCTGGACTTCAAAGCGCCCAGCATGGAGTTCACCAGGAAGAGGCTGTCGTTCGAGGAGCGCGACGACTGCGTGTGCCGCCTGGGCGCCGGTCTCCACGACAACCTGCACTTCGGCTCCACCCGCTCCAAGAGCCTGCAGCTGGACGCCGCCGCCGCCGCGTGCCACGAGCACCTGAAGGGCGGCCTGGGCGGCGTCCACTCCAGCCCCGAGGGCCTGGCGCCCAAACTGTTCTCGGGCCGAGGCGAGAGCGCCGTGGAGAAGCTGCAGCTCATCGCCGCCGCCGAGTCGCCGCTGCGGAAGACGGCGTCCGACTACAAGCTGGAAGGACGCCACGTGTCCTCGCTCAAACCTCTGGAGGGGACGCTGGACATCGGTCTGCTCTCCGGACCGCGCGCCTCCAAAACGGACACCTGCTTGTCCAAGATGGCGGAGGGCGCGTGCGGCGCCGTCCCGTCCAGTCCTCCCATTTGGCTGCAGAGCCCGACGGAGCGGCAGATCGCCGTCCCGCAGCTGAAGACGTCCGAGCGGGTCAAAAGCCCGCTGGCGTCCTGTCTGAGCGCCGACGCCGTTTCCTCCCTCAACAGCATCGTCGCCCCGAAGGAGACGGCGAGTCACGCGGATCCGAAGAGCGGCGAGAAAACGGCGGACAGACACGGCGAAGCGGCGAAGGTGTCCGGCGGCAAAGCGGAAGTTTCCGGTTTCCCGCTCAAACCTGAGAGCAGAGGCGGCGGCGGCGGCGTGAAGGTGGGTCACGAGCACCGGGCGCCGCGACACAGCTCCCACTTCTCCTCCTGCGGCAAAACGCCGTCCATACGGGAGGTGAGCAACGAGGACCAGGAGGACGAGGCGGAGCTGGAGGACGCCGCCGCCGCCACCGTGGCGCCGAGTACGGACGCCAGCAGGACGCTCGTCTCTGCCACAAAACCAGACGTTAAAACATCTCCCGTGCTCACAGCGGCCGCCGCCGCCGCCGCCTGCAGACCGTCACCTGTGCCGGCGAGCTGTCAGAGCGGCGAGCAGACGGCGGCTGCCACGCAACCCTCAGCCGTGACCTCCGTCTCTGAGGTGAACGTGCGGCCCGGCTCGGCGCTCTCCAGCCCGCCCGACATTTGCTCCTCCAAGACGGAAGCTGCCGTCACGTTCGGCTCCGAGCGCGACCGTAAATCCGCCGGCTCCGTGTCGGAACGTCAGGACAGCCGGAAAACATCTGGCGCCGGGGACGGCGCGCGGCCTGGCGCATCCGCTCCGAAAGCCAGCGGCGCCGCGACAGAAGCGTTTCCAGAAGCCACGCGGAGCGCGAAGGAGGCCAAGAGTGTCACGGAGCGGCGGGAGGGCGGCGACGCCGGATCACCAAAGAAAACGGGCGGCGGCAAGGAGGCGGAGCCGCTGGCGAAGAACGCGGCTGAAAAAGCACAAGAGCAAAGCGCCAAGAAAGAAGAGAGTCTCGCGAGTGTGAAGGAAATCACTGTGCCCCCCGCCGCCAAACCCAAAACCGCCGCCGCCGCGAGCCCCAAAAGCAGGTCCAGGAACGACCCCCAGCCGGCCGTCGCGCCGCCGCTCGCCAAGACGGACGGCAAGGCGCCCCCTCCGGTTCCCCTCAGAGGGGGTCCGCAGCCCAAACAGAAGGAACCCGCCGTCCCGGCGTCCAAAGACGCTCCGTCGTCGGTCGTCGTCGTGGAGATGAAACATGGCGTCTCCTCGCATCCTCCCAGAGAAACCCAGCCCAGAGCTTCTGTAGCAATCAGCATCGCCGATCCCAAACCAAAATGTCTCCCTCCGAAAGCCGCCGCCGCAGCCGCCACGACGCCGGCGGCTCTAAAACCCGCCGCGGCCCCGCCGCCGCCCACTGTCAAACAGAATCAGGACGCTAAAGCTAAAGAGCCGTCGCCGAGGCACCACGCCGCCGTCATCAAGGACGTCTCGAAGCTAAGAGACGCCGCCGCCGCGTCTCCACAGCTCAGGTCAGGTGTTTCCTCTCCGCCCGAGCCGCCGCCAGTGCTGCCGAAGCCCGCCATCAGGAAGGAAACGCACCCACAGGGTGGCGCCGCCACGTCAGTCAAGGTCACCGGCGAGCCGGCGGCGAAGACGTCCCGGGACGCCGCGGCGAAACCGGACGCCGCTCAGAAAACGTCCGACTCCAGGGTCGCCACGCCCGACAAACCGTCATCCGCCAACCGCAAGGAGGCGAAGAAGAAGGAGCCCGTCCAAGAGGCCACGGCGCCGAAAAACGCCAAGAGGGAGCCGTCCCGGGCGTCGCCGTCCAGCTCGGCGGACAAAGACGGCGGCAGGTGCAAGCAGCCGAAGGAGTCGTCGCCGCGGAACTCCTGCAACAAAAAGTGACGCCGCGGCGAGTGGCACGGACGCCATCGCGCCGCCTTTTCTTTCTGTGAGTTCGTTCGAGGACCGGGCAAGCTGTTAGGCGAGAAGTAATCGGATTACTCGCGCGTCTCGAATGTAAGCAGTCGTCTGCTGGTGTTTCCACGTCCAGTGAATGTCGGGGTGTTTGTTTGTCTGTTTGTTTGTTTGTTTGTTTTCTTTTGCTTTGTGCAATCAGAACGCGGGAGGAGCGGCGCCGCGTCCTGCAGACTCTGTGCCATGAAAACGATTTGCACTCTTTCCCCTCCGGAGGCCCCGGAAGCCTCGCGATGCAGTAAGACTCACGAATCCTCCGCCGCTTGTGTTCCGTGTGAGCCGCTCGTGTTCACGTCGGGTGTCGGCGAAGTCGCACACGAAGGGAAGACGACCAAACGCGCCCGACGTCCCGCTAAACAAAACTGAATCCCAAACTAAATCCTGAATTCGAGAAGGGGCCTTAGCATTCTGGGTAATTTGCCGCCGGCAGCGGTGTTTGTTCACATTCCTCTGACACGTGTACATACGTTTTTGATTTTTATGCAATATCGGTGTAAATAGGAGGACAAGGTAAAAACGGGGCTCACACGACGGTCGTTTGTATCATATGTAAAGATTTTTGCAGCGTCCCGTCTGGAAGCTCGTGTCGCGTTCGGCTCGCGTGGTCTCAAGTGGGCGGACGCTAACGCCGCGGCGGTCAGCGTCACCGATCCTCTTCGTTTTTCTCGGAACCACAAAACGTCACAACAACCCTCCAAAATAAGAGGTAAAGTAAAGCTTAATTAAAGCAGTAACAGGATCAACAACTTGATATGTTAATTTTACGTTAAGTTTATCAAAATGACTTTTTGGGGGATTAGTTTGTGGAATATTAATGCTGATGATCATGTTAAATCGATGATAACCTTGATGGAAAATGGAACTCTGATTGTATTTGAAATATTGATAATAGGGGCGATTCATGTTCATTCGCAATAACATCAGCATTAGTGTTGTAGGAATTAGTGTGAGCTTTCTTTTTTTTGCATTAGCAATCTTGGCATTTCTGGCTGTTAACCAGTCTTAACATCAAAGCGATGAGCATTATCAGCATCGTTATGGTCGGATCATCAGCATTAACATTTGCGACACAAAAAAATTCAGTTGACGCATTAGTAAAATGAAAATCTCCCGGAGTGTTTTCTACTTTTAATCCAAATTAGTATGAATTCCACTCACCATTTTCTTGTTGCAACTTTTAAATAGTGAAAATATGACAACAAAAGTACCATTTTTCTCGCACACTGAAGAATTTACTGAATACGCGTTCCACCTTTTGGTTGTTTCAACTTTATTCACACGTTTTATGACACAAACCGTGTGTACAGCGACGCCCACACACATCCTGTAAACGCACTATTTCCACGTGTAATTTAAAGTCAAGTCGTTATAATCCGAGTCCTTTTATTTACCCTTTATTTGGGACGGTTGTTGTGAACTGTCTCGTCATCGCCACGTTTTTTCCAGAACGATGTCGAGGAGTCGCGAGCGCGACGGATTTCTGAGCTTTTATTTCTGAAAATGTAGCATTAAAAAAAAAAAAAGAAATCGAAACTGTGAGTGTTTTTCTAAGAATGTCTTTTAGCACCGCGCGCGAGTTTGGAGTCACAAGACGCTGCGTTCGAGTGACGCCGGGAACCGGACGCGATGTGGAGCTCTGCCACTGGTCACTGCGGGGGAGGGACGGGGGACGGGACGTCCTTTCGGGTTGTGTCCACATCGGGACACCAGATCATTGACCCCACTTCTATAAAAAGGTTCCAGTACACAAAATACTTCGATGGGTAAACACAAAGAAAGGAGCTCTCCTCGCTCCGGTGTTCTTCTTGTTGCGTTGTTTGTTTGTTTTTCGGGACGGACGTTTTCTCCGGAATCCGACCGTCTGCTTAAATTTACCGTTGGCATGCAAGCACTCGGTACTACCCGTACGGGTCGTCATATATCCACGCTCACTTCTATTTACACACAGTTCTGTACTCTTGATGCCTTTGAATCGCAAACGCTGGACGACAACCCGAAGGTCGCCTCGGACGTTCGCGTTAGCAGCGCGGACTGCGGGCTGTCTGTCGAAATAAACACACTTCATTTAACCAGACTCGGCAAATATCTCCAAGAAAGAGCAGAAGATTTTTAACACTCGAAGAATCCGATGTTTTCCCTCGTGAGACGTCGTAAATGTCAAAGTATCGTTAGAAAACAAACGCACCTTAACGCTTGCAGTTCAGAGGCGAGAAAACGGAGGAAAATTCGGAACTGAAAGCGACTCTTGAAGCCGACGTTTCGGATTTGAATGAATTTTTCGCAGTTTTTTTTTCCCCCTTCATGTTTTTTTTTTCCTCCTGCGACGAAAGACGTTTGAATCCTTGAAGCACATTCGATGTTTGTTTACGAAGCATCTTGGATGTATATTTTGTATATTGTTGATTTGCCAAATCTCTGTCGTGTGTCGCAGATAAATGTCGTCCGTAGAGAGACTTGGCAGCCGAGCGTCGCCGGGATGTTCAACCGAAACATTCGTCTGTGCAGTAAATCGATGTCTTTCATACGTCGGGCTCTTCTTCTTCTTCTTCGTCTGCTCGTCTTCTCGGTTTACTGGGGTTTTTTTTCTCCTTCTCTTCCTCTGTGCAGAAAATAGTATTAGATGAACTGGCTTACGATGGTTTGTCTTTTAGAACATGTGCAATAAAAGTGTTTTGAGTTTTGTATTTTTCGCCCAAGGAAAAAGCTCTATGGATGTCATAGATGTTGTATATTAAAACAGATATTTATACTTCTAATGTTGCGTAATACTGAAAATAAAATGGAATTATGAATTAAATGTTTTTTTGCATTTCAGCTCCTTCACTTCTCATCTGGACAATTTGAAAGCAGAAGGAGTAGTTGTAGTGAAAGCTATTGTGACCAGCAGTACTTAAAACCTCATATACTGAAAGTTTTGTCAACGGATAAAAAAAGATATTGAAATGTTTTATGAGCGAGAACAATCCAATCAGATGGTTTCTGTGTCTGGAAAACGAGCGCTGAAAACCAATCGGAATGCTTCGTTTGCTTTGGGGGGCGGGGAAAGTGCGATCCAATCACAATCAAGCTGCTGTGTTTCCCGGAAGTTCGACGTCTTCCTGTTGAGAAAAGCTTCACGCACTTTTTTTTAAACTTCAGCTTAAAATAAAGACAACAAGGATGTCAACAAGTGGAACCAGAAGAGCGGACAGTTGAGTACTGACGGTATTTGACGTCTTCATAATACTTTCACGGAGTATTATCGCAATAAATGCCGACATCAGTGCAGCAAAAGAAACGGCGACGCCTCGTGGACCGTGATCACCCCGTCAAGCTGCAGCTGTGGCGTCGTCCTGACAACGGCAAAGGTAAGCGTCATTATGCTGACGTCATTCCAGCCCTCACATGGGGTCCGTTACAGTCAAACCTTCACACAGCAGGCAGGGAGTTACAAAGTAACGTCACAACGCTTTATCAGACCTAATAACTTAACAAAAAGTGATGGAAAAAATGCTGAAAAGAGTATTAGAAAGAAAAAAACTTTAAAAATTAAAATAAAAACACTTTTCCTGTCAAAATAAGCTGGCTGAAACGGTGTGTTGTTGTTGGATGAACGTGTCAACATTTTACACCCTGAAAACTTACCTGAAAAAAGGTTTTTTTATTGATCTTATGTTTTTTAAAATTTTTCCATATCGATTCTACTGAACGATCACCTTTTGATATTTAAATTTTTATCATAAATGAGAATTCAGCTGTTGAACAGGTGGTTTTTGATGCATAATAAGGAGTTTTTGTCATTGTAAACGAGCTGTTGGGAGACAGGATGCCTGTGGACTTGCTGTTCACATGTCTGACCAACAGGGGGCGGTGTTTTCCTACTTGTGTTGACGTGTCGGTCTGGTCTTTATGCAACGTGATGCGTTCAGTGGAGCTGAAGAGGCGCCTGAAGGGAAGCGGCGCGACCCCGGGCGGCTGATCTGCTGCAGCGGCGAAGCCTTCATGTTGTGATCCCGGCGGGGTCGGAGCGGGAAGCGTTTCAGTATCTGTGATGTCATGAGGGGGGAGGAGGAAGGGGGGGGGGGAAGGCGTTGTCCTGACACAGATAAAAAAAAAAGGAGCCCAAATCCCCGATGATCCTCACGAACTCTTTTCATACATGATTAATGGTGCAGATGGATCCCGCTGATTACCGAGCAAAAAAGGCTGAATGAGGAGAGGGAGGAAATCCTCCCACGGTTTCACAAGCTGCGGTCCGGGGGCCCCGGAGGGGGCCGGCCGAGATCCCAAGGCTTCACCTCAGATTCCCCTGAAGACAGGGAGAGACAGCAGCTCTGCAGCGAAGCTTTTGGTGAAATATCTCGCGTTTCTGCCAGCTGGACTTTTAGTTTTAGGTTTAATGACCCACTTAAGGTAAACAGGAGTTTAGTGAAGTGGTGACTGCAAAGACAGATGCTCTGGCTAATGCTGAGGGTCAGACGGAGAGCGGGACGTCCCGTAACGTTTTGTTGGACTCGGTTTTTGGCGGACGAAAGGTCAGGACTGACGTTCGAGTCTCCGCCTCTGAAGCTGCAGGTTCTTCTTCGTGCGTCGCGGCGCGTCCTCGGCGGCCGGCGGCCCCCCCCCCCCCCCACCCCGACGCGCTCGCGGCGGCCCCCGGCCCCCGGCCGCCGAGGACTCGCGCTGGGCCGGGAGCCATTGGCAGCGACCTGAGATGTGAGAGCTGGGCTGAGGTTTTGGCTTCTCCCCAAGTCACAGAATGTTCTGGAAGGGATTCCAGCAGCAGAGTTAATACGCGCCAGCGTGGATTTATCTCCCCGCGTCTCCGATTGCACGAGCCTGCAGGAACAAGCAATCTTCCCACCGCCGCGCTCGGCACACTCGGTCGGGGTCGATTTACTTTCCCTCTTTCTGTCGGCGTCCAAACTCCGGGAGGGAAAATCAAACGACTGGAACGACGATTATGAGACTTTCTGCCTGTTTTTTGTTTTTTAAAACAGTCGCTTGTTCCAGCGGTTTGATCTTAATCTCTATAAACAGATATGAACGTATGAATGTGACACAATGAGGGTGGCAGTCTCGTGTTTTGTTCAGTCTGTGGGAGGAAGATGCTCTATAATCTGGATCTTTGGCCTTCTTACTACCTTAAAAACTCAGGCAGTACGGACTTTTTCATCAACTTGATGGAAGCACCAATGACCTGATTATGGAGCTACTTCCTCCCATGAACTTCGGGTTTATAGAGCATCTTCCTCCTGCTAAAATCCACTTTTTGGAGCATCTTCCCCCCCACAACCCTCCTGTTTAAAAAGCATCTTTCTTCCTCAAACATCTAGATCACAGAGGCTCTTTTCTTCTCACTAACATTGAGTTTGTACAGCATCTTCCTCACAGATTACAGAGCATCTTCCTCCCACTGATGTCCACATTATAGAGCATCTTCCCCCCACCAGCTCAGACAGTTTAGCCGATGATTCCTGTCAGCAGTGTAAAGTCGGGACCAGTTAAAGGAGACGGTAAAGCTTCTTTCTGGTAACTCGTGACCCCACCAACGTGTTGAGTAACTAGATTACATGATGGCGTTGCCACGCCGACGGTTTTGCTCGCACTCGAAGAAGTGGAGCGACGGCGAAAAACATCCTCCGGCGTTACGCAACAGTTCAAACTGTCACTTGTACCCCGCAGGCCGTCATGTCAGCTATTTACCGCCGCTACATATTTCCTCCTGTTGTTGCAGCGCTCGCTGCAAAGTCATACGAGTGATGCAATGTGGACACAAGCAAAAGTGAGTTTGTGTGTGTGTGTGTGTGTGTGTGAGTGTTTGTGTATGTGGGTGGGCGGCGGCTTGCCGGCTGAGTGTGGGCGGTCCGGGGCTAAAGTACACAATGTGGAGGTTATGAACAGGCCAGAAGGCCAATGAAAGATTATTTTCAGAACCGGAGCCGCATCCAGTAAATAAACAAGCGGTTCTCCCCGCCGGTTGGAGGCTCCGCCTCCTCGCCGGGCAGAAAAACAAAGCGCGCGCTGATTAAAACCTTCCAGGGTTGCAGCGAAACGAGCGGACGAACCTGCGAAGCGTCGGGCGGACGAACGGATGGACGGGGGACGGACGGAAGCGCTGCAGTGTTGTCTCAGTGTGTGTGTGTGTGTGTGTGTGTGTTTGTGTGTGTGTGATGACTTCATCGAATCCCTTAAACTCAGAGGTGATGTCACTGTTTGGTTTGTAGGTGCGGACGCTCCATCAGACCTTCAGATACTTCGGTCTTCTTTCTTTCGTCAGCGCAGGTTTGAACAGAGGTGTACAAGATGTTGTATTATTTCTAATTTGGATGAAAAAAGTAATCTATTACTCGGTAATTTCATGTTTTTGTACTTCATCCAGAGACCAACGAGTTCCAGCAAAGAGTTTCTGGTGTATTTACTCGTTTATTAGCCACAAAACATCTGTTCTTTTAGCCTTCAGCTATACGTTAGTCCATGACGAAAACAAAACAAAAAGTTCTACATCTATATTTTATGAAGCTGGATCAAGTTCCTGGTATCCAACTATAGAAAACAATCACTCAGATGTGCTCATCGACCTTTCCGATGAAACGTGACCCGAGGACTGCGAGTCTTTTCCCCCGCTTTGACCCCGGCGGCGCAAACCGCTGCACCTCCCTGCCGCCTTCGGAACCAACGGTGACGAAACTTTATGTCAGAAGGTTTTTAACGCGCCGCCGTTCCCTGGGACCCTTTTTATGGGACGTGTGAGCGTTTTCCACTGACCGGTACTTCACTCCGCTTGGACTCTGTCAGTCATTCATGATCTGACCTGAACTTTGCCTCTTACACAACAGCGTCGGTTCTGTTCGGGGGGGTTTGTTGCCTCCCGGTCGCTCGGTAGCGTCGGAGCGACCGACAGAAACACGAGCTGCGTGAAAACTGTCGCAATCGGCCGCGCGGGTTTTTATTCCCTGCGCAGCTGACCGCAGGAGCCTGTTTGGTTTCCTTTCAGTGTTTCCAGGCAGGCAAAGGAAAACTCTGACCTGCTGCGTGTTAGTGTCGCGTTAGCATTCATGTTACACACTGTTTGTTGTGGAAAGATCCAGAACCAACTAAAAAATGAATAAGCGCTTCTTGTCAAAGAGGGTCTGAAGCTGAGAGTGTAGCGAAAAGAGGACGGGGGAGGACGGGGGAGGAGAAGATCCCCCCGTCAGACACGGGCCGGAGTTCCTCGCCGCAGAAGAGCGACACGACCCCAGTGTGGTCCCACACCGAGCGCATTAATGAGCGTCTGAGAGGGATTTAAGGCTCCAGGCTTAGCACAGATCAGGCGCTGATGAGCAGGCCCCGAGTCTGAGCCGCCATCATGGAGGCGGCGTTGGCGTTGGCGGCGGCGTGCTGGGAGGGGCGCAGTAAGGTCGTCGAACGAAAGCCGCACCTCAGACGCCGAGAGACCGCCGGACGCTTCGTGTGACACTCGCTGAATGAAGCCGCTGTTCACGTTTACATTGCAGTGAAGCCAAACGCTGGGGACACGCCCACTTTCACCAACATACGAGCGTTCAAAGTACAAGGAACAGGAAAGGCCATGTACTCAAACTCAAAATTTTAAAATTGATTTTTAAAAAAAACATAAAATTGGTGGAAAATCTCATTAAAATTTAAGCTTTAATTTAAGAAGTGAGAATAAATTTAAATAATATTAATAATAATAATAATAATAATAATAATAATAATAATAATAATAATAATTTTTAAAGAAAAAAACAGAGAAAAAAAAATATTCTAAAAATACTGCACCATCCAGCCACCTAGTGTACAATCGTGGTAATACAGAAACGTCACATTCTGCACATTTTAAGTAATTTTAAGTAAATTTTAAATTTAAGCTTTGATTTAATAAGTGAGAATTTTTTAAATAATAAAAATAATAATGATAATAATAATACTTTTAAAAGAAAAAACAAACAGAAAAAAATAAATAAGAAGTGAGAAAAATTTTAAATAATAATAGTAATGATAATAATGACAATAATAATAATAATAATAATAATTTTTGAAAGAAAAAAAACAAACAGAAAAAAAAATATCCCCAAAGTACTGCACTGTCCAGCCACCTAGTGTACAAACATGGTGCTGCAGAAACTTCACATTCTGCACATTTTAGCCTCCATTTAATTAAAGCTGACTGCAGTATTTACGTGTAAGCCAAACAAACGTCGTCTTGGTGTTTTAATATTCAAGCGTGGTGAAGTTCAAGCGGCCGCTTGTTTAAAGAGTGGCTCAGGTTGGACTTTGAACTTTCCATCTTTGCGCTTTCTCCGACGGTTCGAGAGGCGTCGGCTTAAAGTGAAGCCGCGCCCCGCTCCAAAGGTAACGGAGAGTCGCGGCAGCGTGCTTCTGGCTCGCTGGCGGTTATGTAAACACGCGCACACGGCCCCGGACGGCCACAGCTGGCTGAACTTGCGTAAGAGCTGCTGGCTCAGAGCGCGTGTTTGCCATCCGGGTTTGTAGATCACTGGAAATCTGCTTTGGTTCAGTCCTGTGTCACCGGCACCAGCTGCAGCGGCGCTGCAACGGGTGGATTCGCATAAGTGCAGGATTGAGGTTGTCCCAGATAATAGCTGCAGAATCGAGAGGGAGGGAGGGAGGGAGAGGGGGACTTTTCTGCCCTGACAGATTTCCAAAAGTGCTGGCCAAACTTTCCAGGGGTTGTGGGGAGGTGACGTGCTGGTTGCCCGCGGAAACGCCAGCCCCGCTCGCCAATAAAACTGGGCGGAATTCACCTTTACGCCTTCGGACCGCCTGCCGAAAAAAAATAAGATCATAACGGCTCGCATAAAGTTCAGCGAGTCACTGAAGTGAGCGCCATAAAACGGGACGTTTACCTTCCTCAAAGCTGGCGCTGCTTAGGGGCGGAGTCACGGGGGTGGGGTGGGGTGGGGGGGGGGGGCGGCTGTCACCCCTGAACATGAGGTAATCTGGTGAAGGTAGAGCAGGAACTTCAACCAGGGTCAAACCAGGACCGAGCTGATATTCATGCTAAAGTCCTGAGGACACATGAAGTTCCCTCCAGTTCCTTTGTTTATTGTGGGGGGCGGAGCTTAGCTTGCATCTGCCCCGCCCCTCAGGCCAGGATTTGACTCAGGTGGCACAACTGAGTCACCTTTCACAGCTGATAGTTTTGTTAGCCTGCAGATTGAACTCCTCCTGCCTTTTTTTGGGGCAGTTTCTTTGAATATTCGGCTGTTTTTTCGTGGAAATGAATCTCAGGAAGTCCCGAGAGTTTAATACGAAGCAGAAAAATGCATCTTGTGACTCGCTGAAGAACAAAATCAGGCCTTTAGCAGCTGTAAGTCAATGAAGACCAAACGCAATGTCAACAAAAGCACATTTTTCCAAGGAAAAATTCCTTCTTGTCGAGTGAAACGAAGTAAAACTGCACCAAACACCTGATCTGCCGTGTTTGACTTGTTGCCGTTCGAAGGCGTGACGTGTTTCGCGTCGCTTTTGGCTAATTTCACGCTCGGAAGCGAGTTCTCCGTGCGGGCGATTGAAGGCAGAGCGACGGGGAAATTGGAGTTAATTTTTCTGGGAGCTTTTGGCTTCGCAGGAACACGAAGGGAGGACGTGCGCTGACAGGCACAGCCAGGCACTGATTAGGGGGTAATGCACTTAAGTGGAGTAAAGTGCTTCACTGTATAATTGGAACAGACTGGATTTGCCTCCGTGGCCCCTGCCAGCGCGGCCGAGTCTTACGGCCCCGCTCACAGTGGCGGGTTTCATCGGCACGCCGCCGCCGCACAATGAGGCCCTGTTTGATCGCGACCCGTAAGAAAACACGGCGAATAAAACGGCTCCTAAGCCGCGCGATGAATAATCTCATTTGCGCTGAGCGCGTATTTGCCTTCGTCACGTCTTGTGCCGCTCGTTCGACGAGGCGGTCGCCGGACGGAGGTCGCCGGCCCGCACGTTGTCCGCGAGCTTCGGTCCGTTTGTCCTCACGGTGGACTGAGGACGACAGCGTCCACCTGTCCAGGTCATGTCAACAAATAAAAAAATAAACAAGAAAAAAAAAGAAAATGAAAAAGATCTAAAAAAAAATAATTAAAATAATAATAATAATAATAATAATAATAATAATAATAATAAATAAATGAAGCATATTTAATATTGAATTAATTACACACCTTCACACATAATTATATCTTTTTTAGAGACGGAATGAAACAGACAAATTAAAAAAAAGAAGCTATATTAATTAAATTTATAGTTTTTTTTAATTCCTTTTAAATTATTAAAAAATTCCATTTTTTTTTACAATGAAAAATTAAAGAAAAATAATAATTGTCTAAATAAAAAAAACTCAAATATTTTTCGACATTTATTAAAATACAGTTTTGTATCAGTGACTGTGTAAAAAACGCTAATAATGTTTGAATTGTGAAGTTCTGTTGATTAAAAAAATTATCCTTATTATTAGTTTATTTTATGGCCTTTGTTTTGATGACATAATCCGTGAATATCTGCTCTGAATCTGCGTTTGTACGTTCAATAGCGATTTACGAGACGTTCCGACGGTAGCGGATCGCTCGTGCGATCGTTCCGACTTTGCGTCCGACCCGCCCGAGTCGCTGAAATTGAGCAAGATCGCGTTTGTGTCCAAACTGAGATAATTCTTGGGCAAATCTGCTGCTGGCCGAATTTCTGGCCGCGCGCAGGCCGGCGGCACCGAGCTGCAGATGTTCGCAGATTACCGGCTTGTGCAGTAATCAGCTTGGTGGGGACGTGTTCGCTCCCTCGTTACGAGTGGACGCGGGGACGCTTGTCCTCGTCTGCTCGTCTCGAACGACAACAGCGCTGCTTTTGTCTTTGTTGTCGCGCGAGAAATGATCCGGAGAGCCTGATTTGACGCAGTTCTCTCTGCGTTTCTGAGGACAAACCCTCCCGTGTGGACTGAAGACTCGTCCGTCCCCGAACAGGAGACTCCTGCAGCTTTACGCTGATGACTCGGCTCTTTTCCGCTGTAAATGTCGCTTTCTCTTCTGCCTTTATTTGCTCTTCTTTTCTGGGTAGAACAGCTCCGCGGTTTATCAGCAGACATCCAGTTCAGGTCCAGTTTTAGTCGCGTTTTCTAAGAACGGCTCAGCGATATTGACACAACCGTTACAGCAGCTGCCGCCTGTAAATCCTTCAGGAACCTTTTCCTTGAAAACGGACACTGAGGTTCTTCGGTTCCTCGTACCGGAGCCGAGATCACTTCAAGTGTCGGATGCCCGCTCGGGGTCACAAGTTCAGTGATCGAGCGGTTTGACCCAAGCAGCGTATAAATGCGTCTCCTACGCTCTTATTTTGAAGGCTTGCGCGGGGTTGCATGACTCGTCCTGGTTTGTGGGGACTTCCCCCGTCCAGGAGGGTATTTCTGAATTGGTTCTTATTAGCGGCCGTGACGGAGTTCTCATGTGACGCTGAAACGACTGAATAAACTCTATTCATCCCGAGGTCACACTGAAGACGCCTCGGTGACCGTCTGAATCGTTAACCCTTCGAAGTCCGGCAGCAAATCATCCAACCTCACTGAACCACTTTTACTTTTAACTGTCATCCCAATTTATTCATTTATTTTTGACATTCTTTTTTAATTTCTATGTCTTTTTTGACATTTTTTCCACTTTTATGGACATTAAAATTTGCTTTTTGTATTGTCTTATTTTATTTGATTTTTTGGGGGAAGATTTAGACTTTTTCTAGATTTATTTGACTTTTTTTTTTAATTTAATTTGTAGATTTAATAAAAATTATATTTTAGCAATAGATTGAAAAAGTCGACAAATTCAAAAATAAGTAAAAAGAAGAAAAAATGTTTTTCTCAGAAATTGGAACATATATTCCAATTTATTCCTATATATCTATATCTATATATATGAATAAAAAATAAATTAAAAAAAATTATATATATTTTATATATATTTTATATAAACTTTTTTGTTAAATTTTTGTTAAATTTTGTTGTGAGAAAAAATATTTTTTGATACACGCAAACAAGTTTTCATCAGGTTTCTAAAATAACTTTTTAATACCTTATTTACTAATGAGTTGTCTTTTCTAGTAAATGATCCAGGTGTCAAAGGGTCGGTGCAGGTCTCAAGTTTTCCGTCTGTCACGTAAAGAAAGGAAGCCGCAAAACCTCCCCCGGTGGCGTCACCGGCCGGCGGACCGGCCGCGCGCCGCCGCCGCCGCCCGTACGTGAACGGCGCCGTTTGTTCGGAGCGGCTGCATTAAAAGCTTTGTGTAACCGCTGACATCTGTAATGACGCGCGCTATTTTGGAGCCAGATCGCAGGAAGCACTTTCCCCCCCCCCCTTAATGGATGAGTCACGCTGGTTGTTGACAAGAACGCGCCGCGATGTTCCCGCAGGATTTGTACCGAGAAGCCGCCTGCGGCCGTTTCGGGGTAAAACATCCAATCGGGTTATCGGACCAGGCCGCCGCCAAACTCACCCAACGGTTTGTTGTTGTTTTCGAGCGTAAACATAAAGGGAGCGGCT
>JASSRZ010000083.1:12114713-12126804 GCA_032164315.1 Malacoctenus gilli | reverse complement strand
CCCCCCCCCCCCCCCCCCCCCCCCCCCCCCCCCCCCCCCCCCCCCCCCCCCCCCCCCCCCCCCCCGCTTTAAAAAGCAGGGCCCCCGTTACAACATGAAAGGAAGCCTCCAGCGTGTACCTGCAGCCTTACTGTGGCATCTGGGAATGCCCCCCCCCCCCAGAGTTAAATCACTCTGACAGACCCTGCAAGAGGAGAGACTTGGCGAAAAAAAAACAAAAACGTAGAAACGGTCCGTGGGCCTCCTCGCCCGGCGGCGCCGTTCACGGCGCGTTACAGCCGCCGAACGGGAGGGGGGGGGGGGAATCTGTGGTTGTTGACCTACTTCAGGCTGTTTGGGAATGTGGACACGGTTGGTGGTCCCTTACAGCACTTCGCACTTTGGGAATTACCATGATAAAAGCCGGAGGAGGACGGACAGTTCGGCGGAACCTCCAAAACGCCATTCACTGAAATGTGTGTCAGCCGAAAGCACTCAGCGAGTGAATTATTCAACTGACTCGGGAGGGAGGGGCCACCAAAAAAAAGGGTCACTCCAACGTCCTGTCAAGTTGGCAACACACGAAACCAAACGGAGGCAGGAAGGAACGCTGCCGCTCCGCCTCCTCGGAAAGACTGCGGCGAGATCGCGGCTCCCGTATCGCTTGATGGCGAGGAGAGCAGCAGTCAGCAGTTAATGAGCTGAGCTGTGCGTAAACACTGTCAACAGAGGGAAAAAGCTCCCCTACCGCCATCCTCCCGCCTCAACACACCGCAGGCCGTCCGTCAAGCGCTGCTCCCGCACGTCAGCGTTTTTCCAGCCTGTTTCCACCTGCAGGACTTTCGCACGCCGACAAGGTCGCTGGATCTGAACCTCTTCACCCCCGATGAAGACGTAAAAACACGTTATGCAAACGCCCGGCGGCGGCGATGGCGTCCAACCTGTTGGTGGGCGAGAGGGCGCTTTGGGACTGGAAGGCTACTGGTTTGAGTCTCCTCAGCAAGACCCCCAAACACCAAACTCCTCCCAGTCAGTGCAGTTAACCTTTAAAGTAACTTAACTCTGTTGAACTTCACCAAACCTAATCTAACTTGACTTATACTGAACCTAAACGACCATTCGTAATACTTAACACAACCTAACTTGACTTAAACCAAACTTAACTGAATATTAGTCTAACTAAACCTGAATTGAATTAACTTAACCTAAGCTAACCCAACGTAAATTGACATAATTTGACTTAAAGTTAACGTCATTTATACCCTGTCTACTCTTAACTTGACCGAAGTTAACCTGATGTAACCAAACTTAATCTAACCCAACTTGATATAACTTAATTTAACCTGACTTTTACCTAACCTGACTTGATGTAACTTAACCTAATTTAAATTATACCTAACCTGACATAACTTGACTCAAACTAAGTTTACTTGACTTCACCTTGACAGCTAAATGGTCAAGTCTTAGTTTATCTGGAATTACCCTAACTAAACCTGACTTGAATGAACTTACCATTAATTCACCCCAATTGAGTTGACATAATTTGACTTAAGCTGAACTAAAGTTAACTTCATTCAAACCCAGCCCACCCTAGCTTCACCAAAGTTAACCTGACGTAACCTAACTTAATCTAACCCAACTTGATATAACTTAATTTAACCTGACTTTTACCTAACCTGACTTGATGTAACCTAAACTAATTTAATTTATACCTAACCTAACCTGACATAACTTGACTCAAACTAAGTTTACTTGACTTCACCTTGACAGCTAAATGGACAAATCTTAGCTTATCTGGAATCACCCTAACCAAACCTGACTTAAATTAACTTACCATTAACTCACCCCAATTGAGTTGACATAATTTGACTTAAGCTGAACTAAAGTTAACTTCATTCAAACCCAGCCCACCCTAGCTTCACCAAAGTTAACCTGACGTAACCTAACTTAATCTAACCCAACTTGATATAACTTAATTTAACCTGACTTTTACCTAACCTGACTTGATGTAACCTAAACTAATTTAATTTATACCTAACCTAACCTGACATAACTTGACTCAAACTAAGTTTACTTGACTTCACCTTGACAGCTAAATGGACAAATCTTAGCTTATCTGGAATCACCCTAACCAAACCTGACTTAAATTAACTTACCATTAACTCACCCCAATTGAGTTGACATAATTTGACTTAAATTGAAGTAACGTTAACTTCATTTAAACCCAGCTGACCCTAGCTAGACCAAGTTAACCTGACGTAACCAACTTAATCTAACCCAACTTGATGTAACTTAACCTGACTTTTACCTAACCTAACCAGATGTAACTTAAACCTAATTTAAATTATACCTAACCAGATGTAACTTGACTTAATCTAAGTTTGCTTGACTAACCTCATGTGATTTGATTTACCTTTAGCTAACTAAATCTTGGTTCTATTTAAAGATTTGCGTCGTCACAACTTCCCTTTTTACAGTGTTTTGCGTCACAATGTTCGTCACACAAACTGATGAAGCTCTCGAGAGGACAGACACTGTGCAAGAGGTGACGGTGAGGGGCAGCAGATGGGTCATCAGAGACTGTTAGATGGGGGGTGAGGAGGGGTGAGGGGGGGTGAGGGGGGTGAGGCAGCGCGCAGGATTATACGTCTGCCCGTTCAAATACTCGGTTCCATCGTTTGCAGCTGAAACTCAAACCCCGTCTTTAATATTCGGCGGGTATCTGGAGGACACGCTTCGGTCTGGCGTCTCGCACGAAAAACTGGATTTCCTGTGGCGGCGCTCGGGAACCGACAGGCGCGGGACCGCGGCGCTGCTGCGGTTTAGGAAAACTGCAGTTATTTTGGGAAATAAACTGGTCGAGTGACTCAAAAGTTACTCAACGCAACGCGGCGGCCCAACCAAGTTCCCAGTAACTGTTTCACCACCAGCGCCGGCTCGGCTCTTCTTCCTCTTTCTCCTCGGCGGCGGCGGCGGCGGCGACACTTAAAGGGGCCCAGCGGCGCACAAAGCTGCTTATGGCCTCCGCTCAGCCTCGGCCGGGACAGTAGGGTTTGTACTTGATAGGGGATTTCTGCAGGCCAGGCCTCTTTCCTCGCCATAATTAGGCCACCCACATTCACGGTCATGTGCGTCCACGAAGGTTTGGGACGCTCCATGCAGGGAACACGTAATGATTTACGGTCGAACGGAACGGCCGCCGTGGCGTCCTGCTTGTTTTCGCCAAATAGCGAACCTCCGTTGTTGTTTTTCCGAAGACGTAGCGTAATCTCCCGCAGCATCTTAATCAAAATCCGACCGGGTTGGAGCTCCTCAACCTGAAACGGAGGTAAAAAAACCAAAAAAAAAACCAAAAGTGCGGGTGCTATTTTTAAACGCCCGCCTCTGCTCCTGCAGGCACGCCGGCTGCCACACTTGTCCAGACGTGTTCCTTCCATCGCTGCAGACTTCCCCAACTGGATTCGGCGCTGTCCCGCAGCACTCCCGAGACCGTCGTTGACGCTTTTAATTACATCCGTCTGGAACGCAGTAACGCTCTACATACATGCCTGACGGAACAAACACAACGGGGCCCGAGACGCCTCTCTGAAACCAATCAAAGAGAGCTTTTCGTCCTCGCCGCGGTTGTTTTCCAAAGACTCTTCTTTGAGGAGAATTCGAGCTTTGTGACACATCTTTCAGCGCCTCGCGCTGAACTACGGATCAGATCCTCGGACCGCCTACAATCCCGGGCTCTCGGCTGCGGCGTTCCCCCCTCTCCCGGCTTTTCTCTCCGTTTGCCCCCCGACCGTTTGAAGCAACCTCCCCCGAGGAGATCAGACGCGCCGGCTCTCCCCCCCGCCTTCGAGTCTCTCCTTAAAAACATGTTATTATAAGTCGGGCTCGCCGCCGTTTATTAAACAAACGCTACTTTGATGATATCTCGGGCTGAAACCCAATCGAATTGTGGCCAAGCTTCGACTTGGGGTGCCCGTGCGGTCGTCCCACCTGGAGGTTGGTGGTTCAACCCCCCCCCACACCGACAGCGGCCTCCTATGGGTGACCCCTCCACGCCGTGGAGCCCCTTTTTGATTAGTAATTACAGTGAAGCCAAACTTATGGACATACCGACTCCCACAGACACACATAAGCCTTCAGAATAAAATAACCGAGCAGTTTCCCATGTCCTCTCTCTCCACCCAGGCCCGGCAGAGCGTCACCGAATATTACTTCGACTTTATTTTCAGGAATTAACTGGAATCAAAAGAGGAATACCAAGAAAAGCGCTACTTTTTGGGTTTTTTTTAATGTCCTTTGGGGTATTTGTACAAGTTGTCTGACTTAATGCAGGGAGATCTCCTTACATTGTTTTCATTACTGCGAGAGATAACGTTGTGAAAACACCCGCGGTCGATTCGGAGACCAGATGCTGCTAATAAAAACCAACCGGGCTCCGTTTCTGTCGGATTGCGTGCAGAAGTTATGTAATTTCCATTTCCATAGGTGTTTCATGTTGCGTGAGAGCCTGCATGGCAGGGGCGGGGGGAGGGGGGGGGAGTGTGCGCCTCCGCCGGCGACGCCATTGGTCCGCTCCGCGTGACGTCGACGATCGACGTGTCCGCGGGCCAATGAGCGGCCGCGCTTTGTCAGGGCCCCTCCGCTGGCCGCAGAGGCGACGTTGAAGGGAACATTTGTTCAGGACGGTGCGGAGACCGAGCCGTTATGTGGCCCGTAACACTTTGTACTTCTCCCTAAATCGGATTTAAACTCGGACGGGGGATTTTTTCCGAGCAGCCGCGCCGGTGCAGGAGCTGTTTCGTGCTGCGTTGGGCCGACCTCGCGTCGCATTCGTGAAGTTTAAACGAAGCTTCGAGCGGCTTTTTTCCCCCTTCTTCTTCTTCTCTGCGTGTAAAGAAAAGAGGAGCCGTTGGATCCGCTCGTGAGGCTGCACACTCGGTATGTACTCGCAATTACTGTAATTACCACCGAAGTAACGCAGTTTCAACCCGACATAAACGCTGAGTATTTGCTCGTGGTCTTTTTCTTCAACGTTGCAACTTAAGCGACTTTTCATCGCTGCTTTAACTTCGCGTTTCTCGCTTTTTTTTTTCTTTCGCTAACTTTAATTTAAACGTCTCCTATTCTACTTCGTCGCTACTTGACGCATTGTCTTCTGCTGTGTTATTACTGCTTATAAAGTTTCGGGGTTCAACTCTCATCCGATAGAACAGCCGCGGGTCGCGTTAGCAGGCTGACGGCGGCGAGCTAACGTGGCTAACACGGCGAGCTTGCTGCCCCTCCGACATCTTTCTTTTCTCCCTCCTTCTGTCGCTTTAAAGTTGTCGTTAAGGCCTTAAAAACGCTTAAAATCATCGTTAGAAACGTCTACAGGACACTCACTATACTAACCCCCATATAACAGCGGCTGGAGATGCTGGTGTTCAGTTATATAACTGTTCCTGCGCCTTGAATTTAAGATGTGAACTGGTCCTGTTAGCCACAGTCCGCTGCCAGACAACCGTGAAATATGTCTTTAAAGTATAATTACCTGTGACTTATGTACTTCCCCCGTTTGGCTACTCTGACTGGAGAACGCGGATTGTTCGAGTTAGGGATGAAATATGTGGGTTTTTTGTGTGGTATCGTGTTCATATCGATATACCGGTATGCACTCAAGCAGAAACATACAGTCATTACTGCGATATATTGTGTTTTACTGTGTCATACCGTTACAAATGTATATCCAACGTTGTTACGATACTTCCTTGAAAGATAGGATTGAAATCTTCATCTTGCTCAACAAGCCTCGCTATGATGGAGCGATTTTTCGGGGCAAATGATAGTTTGGAAATAAAAATACTTCATGTTTAGTTCGAGAGTAATACCTTCATATTCAAACCAGATGGTTTTCATCTTGAAAGCAGGTGAAAATTAAGGACTTTGAATGTCGATGATTGGGATTGAATTTTATTTGCTTCCAACGAAGAAAATTTGCTCAAATTTGAAGTTTTGGGATTCGTTCACGCCAAATATTTGTTTAAATAAAACTTAACGATTGATTCCAAAGCACCCAGATAATACCACTCGAATATTTTGACTATTTGAGTCGTCACTTTTCACTAAAATGGTACTAACATGTATCAGTTGAAGTTGAAACATGTCTTATTTTATCTCAACAGTCAAGAACCACTAAAGACATTTGGTTTGATAAACCAGAGCAATAAACTCTGCAGCGCTCTTCGTACTTTAGCGCCATGTTGCGTTTTTAGCTCCGATCGGGTTAAACGAAGCCTCTTGTCCAACGTCAAAGTGTAACGTGAAGTCTGGGGTAATGTGTACGCGATGTGAGGACAACAATGCGAAATGAAGTTATTACGGAAGATGACTTGTTTCAAAGGTGATTCCTTCGTCCACCATAAAACATGGCAGAACGTCGGCGCGTTGCGTAACGGCGTGAAGGTATCCTGTCGTGCTGCTCTGTAAATATCCAGTTGTATAATGTGAACGCTAAAGTCCACAAGCGTTCCTTCGCTTTGCGCTCATATTCGAGCCTTCGCCGAGCGTGTTTGCGCCGCAGCGCCTCTTGTTCTGCCGTATTTGCCTTGTGTCGTGAACGGCCCCTCCTCTCGTCTTACAGATCCGGATCGCATTCTACCAGATCGCAGCTGCGGGGCCATTCACTGATGGGTGCGTGCTGCGGGGCCGCGCACCAGGAGAGCCACGCGACGTTCCGAAAAGTGGGCAACTGCGAAAGAATGAAGACCAGCTAGACGCCGCTGGCAAGTGCGACCGTTTGAACCGGCAAATGAGCACCTGGACCGCAAAGGCATAATCAGAGAAACCCGAAGCGTCACTCGGCCAGCCTGACTTCGCACCTCGACCGCCGCCGTCGCCATGAGTGCCGAGGGATACCAGTACCGAGCGCTCTACGACTACAAGAAGGAGCGGGAGGAGGACATTGATCTGCACGTGGGGGACACCCTGTTGGTGAGCAAAGGGGCGCTGGTGGCCCTCGGCTACACCGACGGCCTGGAGCAGCGGCCCAACAACATCGGCTGGCTGTCGGGCTTCAACGAAACCACTCAGGAGAAGGGCGACTTCCCGGGGACCTACGTCGAGTACATCGGCAAGAAATGGATCTCGCCCCCCACGCCCAAGCCCAGACCCCTCAGGCCTCTACCTGTGGCGCCGTCCTCCTTCAAGGCGGAGACGGACTCCGACTCGGAGCAAGGTGAGTCTTTCGGGTGGAGTCACAACCAGGCTCCTCCCACCAGAACAACGACTTCAAGTGTTTATCGAGGTCACAGGAGTCAATTGGATGAGACGACGCGATGCATTTACTGTTGGAGTTATCTCAAAGTCACTTGTGGCTGATTTAAACACCATTTCTGAGGCGCTACTTTCATCGTCGGTGTGGCTTCTGACACAGACCCTCATTAGGCAGCAAAACGTCTTGATTAAACGTAATTTTTGGGAGTCTTACTGACAAATCGGAGTCGTCCGTTATTGTCTGTAAAAAAGCAGAAGTATTCGAGTGAACTGGATCCTGCTTTCGAGTCGCTTTCCTGTCGTGCTGAAGCTCGCAGCCCTTGGCTTGGGTTTTCCGGGACTCATATCTCGGGCCTCATCAGCACGGAAAACCAGCGCGCTCGATAAGTTTTTTTTCGCAGCCACGAGACTCGGTTTGTTGCTCTCCGAGCCTCCGCTGGGGCTGACTCATCCACGCCGGCTAATCGTTAAAAGTAAACAAATGGGTTTAGCCTAATAAACGGCGAGGAAGGCGCTGATTTTAGTGGCCGTGCCCGGCGGTGCGCAGCTGCACTGCATGTGAACCGGGCTGGCTCCCGGAGGACAGTGGCGCTGGTGTGTATTCGCGGCGGACGACAGCAGAGCGTCTTGTGCCGGCCATATGTTGCTGGTTGGATATCATCTGTTTTTCTCCTCAAACTGCGTCTGAGGGGAATCCAAGTCCCTCGCCGGCGCTCGCCGCGGCGTTTAGATACTGGCAATTAGGCCAAATTGCTTCTTCTCTGGGAGCGCAGTTAAAGAAGCCCCATCAAGAGCGAGCGGGGAGGGAAACGGTTCTCCCGAGAGCTCTAACGGGACCCGATTTAGAGTTGGCACGCTACGTACGCCAACAGTTTGTACTCGTGCGTTAAGTCGTCGAAACGAACGTCACAAGAGGAGATTTCGTCCAAACTTTTAAGTGGATGTTTGTGGAAGTCAAACGCGCTCTCGCAAGGTCTTCTTCAGCGTCGCAGCGGCACAACCTTGAACCGCGTCGGCAGCGACGGAGCGGCTGCAGGTTTTTCTGGCCCTTTTGTGGCGCGATCGCGAAATTCTTCTTCCTGCGGTTTCGGCAGAGCGAGCGAGCGAGCGAGCGAGAAGCCGTATGAAGGGGCCATGTGTTCAATGGATGTGTCGTGGTTGAGTGGCAGCAGCGCCGAGCCCGGAGCGAGTGTGAATGTAGCACGGAGAGAAGAAAAGTCTCAGTGTGCTGGGCTCAGCGAGGGGGGGGGGGGGGAGGGAGGGGCAGAGAGGCAGAGCTGGAGGCTCGTTGTGAGGGATGGTGTGCGAGGGGATCGGGGGCTTTGGGGGGAGAGGGGGTGAGGCACGGACGGGGTAGGTGGTGGTGGGGCCTCGGGAGGAACCTCAGCGCTCCGCATGCTCGAGGGGGCTTTGAAGAGGGTCTTGTTGCTCCCAGAGTGTTTGTGATTTATTGCCCACCACCAAGGGATTTCGCCCCCTCACTCCCACTCCACAGCTTTTTTGTGTGTGTGTGTGTGTGTATGTGTGTGTGTGTGTGTCCCCTTCCCCCCTCCTCCTCCTCCTCCTCCTTCTCCTCTTTTTTTTAATGTTTTGATAGTTCCTACAGTCAGCTCTGGTTGGGGGAAACGAGGTGGGGAACGGGGGGCCTCTCCTCTCTGAGCCACAGGGGTGGTTTACATGAGTGCAGCAGATGTGGTGAGAGAGAGAGAGAGCGAGGGAGGGGGGGGGAGGGAGGGAGGGCCGGCCTGGGAAACTATTCCACCTCATTCCAGCTCTCAGCGCTCCTCTTTTCCTTTTTTTTTTTTTTCATCAACATTAAAGTGTCGCTCCTCCGCCGGGCCTCTCAGGCCTCCGAATATGCATGTGTGGGCGCGAGAAAACGCTCCGAAAGAAGTCCGGCTTGTTTGATCTCATTCGGAAACGCTGCTTCTTGTTTTTTTTCTTGGGTTTCAAATCCACTTCAAGCGCATGAAGTGTTTGTTGAAGCCCCACAAAGCCAGAACACTCTGGATTTAATCCGTTTTCAGGGCGTAGATTCGGTTTTGTTTCGAAGGCTTCTCTTCCGCGTCGCAGTTGCGTGTTAACGCTCCGGAGGCCGCGGCAGCGCCGTGGTTACACATTAACCTCAGCCGGCCGTGTTCTCCGGCTCGCCGTAATCGCGCCCCATCGCGGCGCTCGCTCTCGGGCGCGCATTCCTCCGGCTAAATGTCGGGAGATAAAAGTTTGAATAAGGGGGTTGCTGCCGTGCGTGCGTGCGTGCTCTCGCAGGACTCCCGGCCCGGCGTGTCGGGTCACGTTCGGAAAGGGAAATATTCGATGCCATCGGGGCCGTCTCCTCTCGGGGTCTGCGTGCGCTCGACGCTGCCGCAAAAACACGCCGAGGCGTCTCTGGATGCGCCGCTGCGTGCGGCCCGCTCGTTTCAAGTGGTTCACGGTGGAAATGCGAAATGTGGAGTCTAAAAGCAGCTCGTGGAAGCAGCAGAGCCGGCTTCGCGCAGGAGAGAGTGCTGCGCATAGCTGGAGCCTGAGATAATGCAGCACTCCTTCTCGGGGCCTCTTTAGCACTCAGGCTGACATCTGCTGTATTGAACACTCGATCTGTCCGTCCGTTCGTCCGGCCGGCCTTTTTTTTCCCGCTCGAACTTCACTTCCCTCCTAAATTATGCATGTGCCGTTTCTGGCCTCCAGGTTTAAATGGATCGACATGTCTGAAACCTCCTCCTCTTCCTCCCCCCACCCCTCCCTCACAGAAACTACTCTCAGATCCGCGCAGCAGCAGAAGTTCGCCGTTTCGCCGTGGCGACGCGCTCCCGAACGCAGCGCGGGGCCCAGGAATGTGTTGGCGCTCCTCTGGTGGAGGGCGGCGGCGCGCACAGACTGCACGGTGGACTGATTTCGTAGCTTTGTGATGAATCAGTATTGTGCTAAGTGCTGATTGCAGTAGCTTGCCGCACAATGCCACCGGACAATAAATGCTTTGCGCGCTGAAAAGCCGCCCCGCCGATCGCTGCGCCGCGCCGCCATTGTTACCAGCGCTCGCGGGGCCGAATTTCACTGATTTAGTCGCGTCTCAGTTCGCCGGTATCAACTGCAGAGCGAGGAACGCGCAGGGCGGCGGCGGCGGTGGCGGCGGCAAATCCGCTGCCTGCAAACGTCAGACAGGAGTTGGATTTAAATGTATTTTTGGCTCGTGGGTCCGTGTCACAGGAGGTTGTTTATTAAATGTCATCCTGTCATTATGCCCGCGAACGCATCCCAGCCCGGGTGTGTGTGTGAACGATCGCTCACCGTCACTGACAAAATGTCAAAAACGTGAATTTATTCCGTTCAACGAGCTCAAAGTTAAAAAAAGAAGCAGAGGAAAAAGTTTTGGCGTTCAGCTGAGCAGAATCGCTCGTTTCCTGCCGATTTATCAACTCATCAGACCGACTTTATCTTCGCCGCAGCCAAAAATAACGCCGCCAAACTCTCAAAGTCTGAAAGAATACGGTCCTTCGCCCCTCCGTCTGCTTCCAAATATACCGGGACGCCGACCCTCAAATTAAAGCCGCTGTAAATCTGCCCACTCGTTAAAAATACGCTGCCGTTCAGCGCCGTGATGTAATTTCAGGCCTCGATAAAATCGCGACTGCAATTTTCTGTCACCAAACTGCGTCTGTGTTCGAAACGAAGTCGCGCTTCACGGTTTTCATTACTCGATTGTGTGCGGAGAGCAGAGTCCGACGGGGGCAAAGCTTCTTTACGGGTGTCGGCTCATGTCTGCCAGCAGGATTAAGACGAGCGAGGGGAGAGAAGGAGGCCGAGCGGCCCAGCGCCGAGACAAAAGGCCAGATTAGCGAGCGGCACGGCCTCCAGGGGGCGACGCAAACTATTTCAAATATGTAATTTATTAGGAGGAGGAGGACGAGGAGAGGGGAGGGGGGGGCACATGTCCGACAAGCTGAGCTGTGTGCTGTGGAGGTGTGGCGTTACATAATGCTTCCCAGAAGATAAACCGCCCCCCCTCCTCCTCCTCCTCCTCCTCCTCCCCCCTCCTTGTTTCTCAGAGCTTCGGTTATCTGCAGCATCACTGTTCAACTCCTGTTCAAACAAGAAGGACAATTTAACAAGCGGCCGTGCCAAAAGCGCAGCGCCGCTCTGTGTCGCTGTGGTTCGACAGGCCCCGACTTCGCACCTCCAGGTACTCGCCGCGAGGCGACTTCTTGGAAACGTTTCACCTGAAAATTACACTCTTGATGCGGTTTTAATCGCACCTCCAACTTCCTCTTCAAGAAGTCTTCTTGAAGTGTTTGTTTTTACCCGTGAGACAGAAGTGGGGATTCAGCAGAACTATGAGAGAGAACTGAATAAGTTCTTGTGATGAAGCGAAGGGACTTTTGGGCCTCGGTTTCGCTCCTCACAGGGTTAATCGTCCGGCTGTAGCAACAGTGTCCTCATTGGCTGCCGCCGCGCCGCTGCACTTCCTCCTCCTCCCTGCAGGGGGCGACATTGTCTGCACTATGCCGCCGCCGCAGCTCCTCCAGCAGCAGGACGACCATGTGCAGGCATGTTGCTGCAGACATGTTGGGAGCAGATCCACCCCCCCCCCCCCTCGTTAAAAATGGATCCCGCGCAGACGCCGGAGTTTGCAGGGTTTAAGTGCCGCGCGGCGTGGCGTGGCGCGGCGGTCTCCCTGCGGGCTCGGCCGGAGCGCTTTCAGACGAGCAGTGGCGCAACCTGAAAAGTGCTGGTTACTTGAGCAGACCCTCTAAATATACCCACCGTGGGGGGGCTATGTTTAGGGTGCCCGCCGTGCCCCGGGTTCGTCCCGCCCGCAGTCTGCAGTTCGTTCCGAGGCGTCTCGTCGCCCCCCCCCCCCCCCCCC
>JASSRZ010000083.1:12094253-12104789 GCA_032164315.1 Malacoctenus gilli | reverse complement strand
CACACACACACACACACACACACACACACACACACACTCAGTCAAATTCACACACACTCACAGGCACACACACACACACACACACACACACACACACACACACACACACGCATAGACACATACAGACACACACACACACACACATGCAGACACGTGCACACACACAAGCGCATGTAGACACAAACACACAAACATTCAGACACACACAGACGCAAACATTCACATACCCACAAACACACACACACATGCAGACAGACACACGCACGCATAGAAACATAGACACGGATACGCACACACACAGACACGTGCAGACACACACATGCACACACACAAACACACAGAGACAAACATTCAGATACACACACATAGACACACACGCAGACACACACACACACAAGCATAGAAACATGTAGACACACATACACACACACAGACGCATGCAGACACGTGCACACACACACACAAACACACACAGACACAAGTATTCAGATACAAACATAGACACAGCCACACGCAGACACACACACACGCACACATGCAGACACACACAAAGAGGCAGACACACACTCCTGTACACTGACTCCCTGTGTTTGCAGGGAGGAAGTGAACGAGAAGCTGAGGGACACGGCCGACGGTACGTTTCTGGTCCGAGACGCCTCCACGAAGATGCACGGCGACTACACGCTGACTTTGAGGTTAGCCCGCCGCCGCACAAGTCAAACGCTCAACGTTCAGCCGGCGGTTTGATTTTATCCGTCCTGATCATCCTCCTTTCCTTCCGGCCTTCCTCTCCTCTTTTCTACCTTCGGATCCTCTTTATTCTGTTGCTTTTTCAGCAGCTGATTTTCCCTCTGAACAGTAGAAGAAGAAGTGGAACTAAGCTTTTCTTCTTCTCTGATTGAATCGTTGCTCTGCAGGAAAGGAGGCAACAACAAGCTGATCAAGATCTTCCATCAGGAGGGGAAGTACGGCTTCTCCGACCCGCTGACCTTCAGCTCCGTCGTGGAGCTCATCAACCACTACCGACACGAGTCGCTCGCCCAGTACAACCCCAAACTGGACGTCAAGCTGCTGTACCCGGTGTCCAAGCACCAGCAGGTCGGCGCCGCCCCCCCGCAATGTGTGTGCGTGTTTGTCTTTGTTTGTGTGTCTGACGCCTTGTGTGTCCTCAGGACCAAGTGGTGAAGGAGGACAGCATTGAGGCAGTGGGGAAAAAGCTGCACGAGTACCACCTGCAGTACCAGGAGAAGAACCGCGAGTACGACCGACTGTACGAAGAGTACACGCGGACCTCACAGGTGCGCCCGCTAACAGGCTGCCACACCTGTGTCGGCTGGAGGCTGCTCTGGTTTGTGAAACTCGTATTTGTCGATCGGCGTGCGATGAATATCTGCATTTTTCTCCCCGCCTTCCTCCTCCTCCTCCTCCTCTTCGTCATACAGGAGATCCAGATGAAGAGGACGGCCATCGAGGCGTTCAACGAGACCATCAAGATCTTCGAGGAGCAGTGCCAGACACAGGAGCGCTTCAGTAAGGAGTACATCGAGAAGTTCCGCCGCGAAGGCAACGACAAAGAGATCCAGAGGTACGCTGGGAGGCGGAGCTTCAAGGCGGCGCTGCGGGCGGCGGCGGCGGCGGCGACTCCTCCTCACGTTGAGCCGTTTTCCCTCTCGTGTCTGAAGGATCATGGAGAACTACGACAAGCTGAAGTCTCGGATCAGCGAGATCGTGGACAGCAAGCGCCACCTGGAGGTGGACCTGAAGAAGCAGGCGGCCGACTACCGCGAGATCGACAAGAAGATGAACAGCATCAAGCCCGACCTCATCCAGCTCCGCAAGACCCGAGACCAGTACCTGATGTACGTACGCCGCCGCCGCCTGCCGCCGCCGCCGTGACGTTCGCGCTCGTCCGCGTGGTTTCTGACGGCTGCGGTTTCCCCGCAGGTGGTTGACCCAGAAAGGCGTCCGACAGAAGAAGCTCAACGAGTGGCTGGGAATCAAGAACGAGAACACCGAAGAGTGAGTTTATCGCACGCACGTACGCACGCACGCCTCCGCGCTCGCCTCCAGCCGCTCGCCGCTAACGCCGCCCCGCCCCCCCTCCCCCCCCTCTCGCAGTCAATACTCGATGGTGGACGACGACGAGGACCTCCCCCACCACGACGAGCGCTCCTGGAAGCTGGGCAACATCAACCGGCTGCAGGCCGAGGCGCTGCTGCAGGGCAAGCGAGACGGAACATTCCTGGTGCGAGACAGCAGCAAGTCAGGATGCTACGCCTGCAGCGTTGTGTACGTACACACACAAACACACACACAAGACAAACTGTTCTCCGATTCAAGTCGTGACCCACTTTCGCCGGCACTTCCTGTTTGATGAACCGCTCGCGCTGCGCTCGCGCTGCGCTCGCGCTGCGCTCGCGCTGCGCTCTCTTTCCCCCCTGGTGACGTTGTGCCGTCTCCTTCCCTCCCGCAGCGTGGACGGCGACGTGAAGCACTGCGTGATCAACAAGACGCCGTCGGGCTTCGGCTTCGCCGAGCCGTACAACCTGTACGGCTCGCTCAAAGAACTGGTCCTCCACTACCAGCACACGTCTCTGGTCCAGCACAACGACTCCCTGAATGTGACGCTCGCGTACCCCGTCTACGCCCAGCAGCGGCGGTGAGGGGCGACCCCACGTCTCCGCACGGACTAACGAGACGGACGCGGGACGCCTTCTCCTCCTCGCCGGACTCCGGCGGGGCTGGGGGGGGGGAGGGGGAGGAGGGGCCCCCGAACATTTCAGCGACCACGAGGCCGAGGCGGGTCTGAATGTACGTCGCCCTGTCGAGTGGGAGCGCCGAGGCGGCGCCGGCGCCAGCGCGGCGCGCGGACGCTCGAGGCCTTCTCCCGATGGTGCTTGTTGGTTTTTACGAAGCTTTACCAGCCGGAATGTCGACGCTGCAGCCGAAACGAAAGAAACTCTCAACCGACTCGCCGGCAAACACCCGTTCTTCTTCCTTCTCACGTCACCTGTGTGTGTTTCTTTTTGTGTGTGTGTGTGTGTGTGTGAGTGTGTGAGAGACTGTCCATGTGACCAAAACTCATAATCAGGAAGCTGTGCGACACGTGTGTGTGTGCGTGCGTGTGTGTGTGTGTGTGTTCCTTGTTCAGTAGCAGACCATGGATCAGCTGATCAATGTAGCAAAATGGCACTTTTTTTTTTTTGGAAGTTTTAATTTGTTTTCATTGACGAGGAGGAGCGACACGCGTCTGGACTCCGGCGGCCCTCGGCCCCGCCCCTTCCTCCTCCTCCTCCTCCTCCTCGCCGTGCAGGAGTTCGACTTGATCTTAAAGCTGTGGGCCGGTGAAACCACGACGAACGATGGACCGTCTTCATGTGTACATACATGTGAATCAAAGCGCACCGTACCAAAAAAAGGCCCCGCCCCCTTCCCCCCTCCCCCCCCTCCCCCGGTTTCAGTTCTCTGATCTGCTATGCAAACCTTCATCACGTCACCGGAGTCCTCCTCGAGTATAAGCTTGTTTTTATTGCTTGAACAGAATCGTTTCCTGTGTACGAGCGTCGGGGGCGCGAGGACAGCCGTTCACTTCACTCTGAAAGACTTTGGCGCCCGGCGTCACGGCGACGGGGACACGCGAGTATTTTATGTTTCGCTTCAAACTGATGTTCTTCTCAGGCAGAGCCTCTGTGAGTGTCCGGGCGGCGGCGGCCGGGCGGAGGCTCCGCCCCCCCCCCCGCCGCGAGAGTAAACAAACCGTACAATAGATTTATTTTGTTATAAGATATATATGTTCCCATACGAGAATATATCAGAGCAGACTGATGGATATTGTTACTAAAAGATGGATATATAACATTGTACACTTCGTATTTTTCTGTATCAGAAAACCACTGTGTTTACATGAGCGCATCACCGACCGTTTCCCGGCAACCGTTTCCCGGCAACCGCTTCCCGTCGCACGTCCAGCTTCGTCCCGCGAGTCGCCGATTTGGTACGCGGCGACTCGGACGCTCACGCCGCAGAATCTCCGGTTTGCCAAAACGTGGATTACAGCGAAGCCAAACACGGGCGGGAACGCCGAGGAGCTGGAGACTTCAAAATAAAAGCACTGGGCAGTTTCCTGAAACTCCGCCCTTTTTTTCCCCCCCAACCGACTCGTTTTAGTTCCCACACCGTGATTTTTTTTTGTTTGTTTTTTTTTTCCCCCCCGCCCCGACTTCTCCAAAAACGTTCGCGTGTAACAAATTAGTTGTAAAAATCTAACAAAATTGTAACTTTTGACAAGTCCAACTTATTAATCCCGCCTTTGGCTCAAAGATTAAAACGTAAAAAGTTTCCACGTATAAAAAGAATCGAAGCGGAAAACCTTCCGATGCGAAGTCGTTCGGATCGCATCGGATCTCCGACGTTACGGTACGAGTTTTAGTGTGTGTAGACCAAACGACGCCTCCCAGATCGAACGATTAGCACACCGATAGCGACTCTTTTGACCTTCTAGGTTTTATTAATTCATTCAAAGCTCTTTGCAGATGTGGACGCCACATCTGTCCAACACGCATCCGACGAAATTCTCCGACAGCCGCTGGCACAAACCTTTCGTTTCTTTCTTTATTTGGATCGTTCCGGAGCCGCCGCCGCCGCCGTTGTTGTTGTTGTTTTCTTTGGCCCCGCCCTCCGGGTTGTACGATGATGTTTCATGTCCTTTTTTTAAAAAAAAAAAACAAAAAAACAAAGAACATTTTGAGTCTTTTCTTTTGTTTTTTGGTCCCAAAACACCATGATTGGATTGAGATTTCTGCCAGTGTTCTTCCCAAGTTTTGCTTCAAATCTGTAACTGGGCTTTGTTTAAAAAAAAGTGAAATAAAAACACTTCTTTTTAAGACGGCGTCCTGAGTATATATTCTCACGTATTTGTACTTTTATGGGTATTTTTTACTGGTACTTTTATCGTTTTACTCAAATTCTGAAGAATCCGGTGTCAGAATTTCATTTTTTTAATCTTTTTTTTTGACATTTTCAACATTTAAACTGAAGTTTATCTTTTGGAATCAGGTCAAAAAACATCAAATCATCATGAAATGTTGGAAGTAACTTAAGTTTTTGTTTGTGCTGAAAAATTAGGAAGATTAAAACAAAATATTGACTTGAAGCGTCGCGGTTTGGCAGGTTTTTTCATGAGAAAGTGTTCAACGCAAACAGGACAGAACGTCAACAGTCGCAAAAATGTCTGAATCAACAAAACGCGACAAGAACTCGACGGCAATCCGTCGCTTTGTCTTTGTGTTCGATCTGCACGAGTGAACGACCAGCAAACGTTGGTGACGACTAAACTCGAGAGAGAGAATCGCGGTTCGACGCTTGTCGCCATCGTTTTTGGGTTGAAACGGCAGGAATGCCGCCGAGGCTCCGCCCACTGAGGCCCCGCCCGCTGGCAGTCACTTTGCGTCGTTCCAGCGAAAGAAACCCGCCGGCCGGGGAGATTTGGATCAGCGCTGCCGGCGCAGACGAGCGTTTCAGGCATTTCTCGGGTGATCCGACCGGTTTCGCTCCGACGGGCGCTCGGCGGCGTCTTTGATCAGTGGACGCGGCGGCGCTCGGAGCGGCGCGAGAACGCGGCGAATGCTGGCAGATACCTCGTCAGATTTTTATCTCCAAACTGGTTCAGTCAGTCCGGCGGAGACGCAGATTTCACACGGCGATCCGCCGCCTCGGACCGACGGCGTCGGTTTTCTGTTTTAGAAACAGGAACCAAGCGAGCGTTTCATCGTCTCGACGGACGTTAAAGTACAGAGGAAACATTCCTGAACGATGTTGACGCAAAACCGGCTGCTCGACGAACAGGCAGCACTGAGGATTCGCTCAAAATAGCTTCAAGTAATTAAAGTACCACGCGGCGATTCGCGACACCTGCGAGCGCTACACCTCGTTAATCGGTGAAAGTCTGACGGCCGCGTTCGCACCGGGCCCGAATCCGCCGTCTTAGACCTGCGGCAGCTTAACGGCGCGAGGGGTGAAAGGGTTAACCGCCGGCTTTTTTAAAATAAGACACCGAATCCTGATCTGAGAGCAGATTAACCTGGTGAACTCCACCCGACAGCTGGAGGCTCGGCCGCCGGGCGGCAACCTGATGAACCCAGAACCAGAAGGTTCCTGCGGGCGGCGCGGTGGGAACCGTCCCAAGCGTCCCCGCGCTCTAACGTGACGACGAAGATCTGCTGACGCTTCTGACGGGCGCGATAACGCGTCGCTGTGATGACCCGATTACACCGATCTAACACACACACGTACACACACGTGTACTAATTTATACGAACGTAGACGCGCTGGTTCCAAGTAGAATATGAACGTAGAACTATCCTAACAACCTCAAGAAAAACAACCACGTCTTTAGAAGTAAATCAGGTGAAATACTGCAAAATAATGCCAACAAACTCATCGATATAAACAGGTTAAATCCACCAAAAAATTAACCAACATAAACGACGAATAAAGAGGAAAAAACACCAAAAAAGTCAGTGATAGAAACAGATCAAATAGAACAAATTAAACTAGAGTATTCACCAGAATACACAAGTTGTTAAATACACGCAAACACCAAAATACTTGGTTGAAAAACAGCAGTTCAAGTGAAGAGATTCACGAATATTTACTTCTAAGTATTTCTGAATTATTTAAACTAGTAGTACACAGTGTACTTCCAGTACAGGGGAGAGGAGAGAAGTATAAAAGTACAAGTGGGAAACGGCTGCTGGTGTGTTGCCGCGTCGGTCGAACCCGCAGAGTGAAATCCTCCCGGGGGAAGTCTTGTGTCTTTAAGAGGATCCGGCGGTCCGGCTCAGCGGCGGCCTGGAACGCCGCGCGGCGCTTACGGGCCGTAAAGGCCGAGGGTTAAAGATAAGGCGCCGGGTTCAGACGGCTTATCGGTCGCGGCCCGATAGAGGCTCCGCGTTGCGCCGCGCCGTCAAACATTAACAGCTATATCGGCGGCATCGAGCGGCAGCTCCCAGAAAAACCCACCGGGGAAGCGATCGGGCGGGGGGGGGTCGAAGTCCAGCCGTCGGACGCGCCGTAGACGACCGGCGGCTCGCCGGGACCACCGGCGCGCGCACGCGCACACCTTTCCGAACACGTGAACCTGAACCTACATGTGTCACGTCGCCGCAGATTAGATCCGACCGTGAGAATCCGCGAAGAATCTGTTCCGGGAAGCTTCAGCCGCCGCCGTTTTGATGAGCGGTGGAGCGGAAAAGCGGCTCGGATCCGGTCTGGTGTGACGGCCCGACGAGGAACCAGAGGACCGACGGTTCCCGTCAGGAAACTGCGAGTTAAAAGTGACGCACCGCAAACCAGAACCAACAGATTATCGGGTACTTTCTCATCCAGGTTAGACTTCAAGACGTTTCGTTGACCTGAAGTGACACCGAATAACGTGATCGCAACGATATCAAAGGTCAACGAGTCGGACGATCGCCGGATGGTAACCACGGAGACCAGGGAGAGCAGGTACTTTTAGGGGCCCTGCTCGGTTTTGTCAAAATAAGAGCCAGAAATATCAAAATAAAACACACTGCGGAGGATAAAGACACCAGGACCAGCGTTTGGCTTCACTGGAACAGTTCCCAGCCTGACGGAGGAGCTGAAGACCCCACCGCGCTGGACCACCACCTGAACCGACTTAGTTAATGGCACCGTAAATCAAGCCACTGGGGTATAAAATAAAGAGTTTTTGGGGGGCGGAGTCACGTGCTATGGCGAGCGTTGCAATGCGCACTGTAAATACTCCAGATTGTTAATCAATAATCGCGGGCGTTCGCCGCAATAAGCCACTGCGGGCGGAGCGAAAGGCGCCGTCGGGCGGCGTTGGCGCTATCTGGATCGCTATCGTTCAAACTGACAGAAAGGTGACTGCGGGGCCTTGAACTGCTGACACGCCATAAACCCGCAGGAGGCCGAGGTGCACCGTGCCTCCTCAGGAGAGGCTTTTATTTTGAAATAAAACGCAACAGTAACATCTTTCTTTATCTTCCACTTGATTTTTACCCACATTTACGTCAAGAAAGTCAGTTTTGGTTCCTGGATTTGAGCCCTGGAACCTTTTTGTTGGTTCCTGTCAATGTTTGGCTTCACTGAAATGAGTTTAACCGCAAGATTTTACAACTTTAGCACTTATTATAATAAAATATGGCAAATGGACAACTTCATTTATAAAAAACTTTATTGATAATAAAGCTACAGTTTAGTTTAAAGGAATAAATGGTTTAAAAATATAATTTTAACCCATTTTATGGTTGTATTGTTTGTTTAAAGACTAAATGAGGCTTTTTGTTGGCTCACTCAAGAAAAAAAGTCGCAATGACGCCATAAAACGAACGGAAACTCACCCTAGTCGTTCCCGTCATCTCACCCGCGATGTTTATCATCCGCTCAGTTGAGATTGACTCGATATCCGGTAAAAAATGTCGCCGGGTTTGGTTCTTTTCCCGCCGTCTCCTGGAAAAGACGTTCAGAAACCACGACGGTTAAAGTCGCTTCAAACACCCGCTTCCGGGTTTGAAAGTGGAGGGAAAACAGCGTCCGGAAGACGTCAAACTTTAGGTTTTATCCCTCTAAATATGCGCGTTTTACTCACGTCAATGTGTTGAGACGTTTATTTTCACGTTCACTGCATAAACGGGACATTTATTGAGGGAGTTTTTTCAGCATTTGTTGCCGAATTCACGAGTGAAACTCGGGAGTTTTCAAGCCAGCGTCGCCATCTTTCTTTCCTGCCGAGGCCAACGCCTGGAGCATTCTGGGAAATGGAGTCCGGAAGTGTCGCGTTCGATTGACCTAAAAGTGAGAACCGTCGATCGGTGACCGTTGAGGACAGCTGTGGGGCTTCTCTGAGTCACAGTGAAGCCAAACACTGATGGACACACACTCACACAGACACACACTTACACACACCAACATACAGAGGTGGCAGCCTTCAAAATAAAAGCACAAGGACGTTTTCGCTGTTTGTTCTTGACGCAACAAAAGTCTCTTTATTGTTTTTTTTCTTGACGTTTGTGCGTTTCGAGGTGCAGCAGCGGTGAGTAGTGATGTGTCACAGCGGGAGGTCTCAGGTTCGATTCCCCGCACTTCCCTCCCAAAGGCAGACCTGAGGTCAGTTTGTGGCTGTGCAGGCGTGTCCGTGTTGGACTGTTGACCTCAGCTCGGAGTTTATTCCGCCTCCGTCCTGGACGTTCCTGCTGCTGACCTAAATATTTACAGAAAAAAAAAACCAAAAAGAGGAACTTCTCCTCACAGTCCAATTTTCTTTCTGGCTTCCTGGAAAAAAAAGGAGCCATTTTTCCTCGATAAGCACTTTTCCTTATCTCCGAATCAATCCGGTCGTTTTCCGCGTTGAGAGAAATACTTTTAAAGCCAGACGCAGCGGCCGCCGATCCATCGCGCCGTCTCCAGACGACGCTCGCAGATAAAGCTTCAGCCGATTACCTAATTACGAATAAACGTGCAATGTGGGTCCGTTAATAATTAACAAGGCCGCGGCGGCGCGGCCGAGCGATGACATCAGCTCTGGTTAGTAAAACGTGTGCGGATCGAAGGCGAAGTGCTGCGACTGGCAACGCCGTAAATCAGCGCTCCATTACGGCCTGATTCGTCGGCTGAATGGCAACCCGGCAGAAAACCGGAGAGTCCGGACTCACGGAGGCGCTTTCAGACGCGCATTAGAGCATCTTCCTGCTTTTAAAGCGACGGAACGAAGGAGACGACGCCACCACGAACGTTTTATTTTACTGGTATCCAAACAAACAGTGATAAAAAACAACATTTTTCTTTACTTCAACAGTATTTACCTGTACATAAAGTACTGGGAAACGTGAGTACTTCTTTCGGTGAAGGTTCAAGTGGAAAAAAAAAGCTCCACCTGCAAAGTTCCTCCATTGATTCCCACTGATATTTATACCGCTGTTTCCATTGACCAGCCCGCGTGGACGCCCTACAGCGCGGCGTCTCCGGTGTCCACACGCATGTCAAACAGCGGGAGGATCAGTGGCCGCGGCGCTCGGCAGCGCCGCCGATAAATTCGAGCTGTCGCCGCCGCACGGACGCTCCCAAAAAAAGCCGAGCACTTATCAAAAGCGGACACCTCGCTGGCACGACAGCTGATCAGATCTATGTTTAGCTATCACAACACAGATGGGGATTTACCAACATTTCAAATGTCAAAGGCCGGCGGTGGGGGCGACCCGCCGGTTTAACCGCGCATGGATTCATTGTTGTGCTTCTAATCCTGTTTGATCCAGTCGGGCCCGAAAATAAACCCGGCGCTCTGAAGAATGAGCCGTAATCCCCGATCACCGAGCGCCAGCGCTCCCGTTCTGAGCCGGGACGGTTATGTCACCGCGCCGCCGCACGGTTAAAACCATCAGCGAAGGGCGGAGTAAGGGGGGGGGGGGGATCGGGCGCGGGTACGACGGAGGTCCTAACGAGATTTCGCCAAAGCTGATTGGAAACATTTCGAGAAAATGTAACCAAACAAAGATC
>JASSRZ010000083.1:12071407-12087573 GCA_032164315.1 Malacoctenus gilli | reverse complement strand
GATCAAAACGCGCTCGCACGCAAACCAACAGCAGGTTGGCGGCGGCGGCGGCGGTGGATTGACCTCCTTTGGTGCAGTGGAGCAACTTCCTGTTGCAGTTCCCAACTTCGGGACCTCCGAAAGGGACTCCAGAGGTCCAAGAATAGGGTTCAGATCAAGAACAGAAACCCGAATGAATTTCCACGGAACGACGAAAGGAACTTCTTCCAGGAAAGTTCCCTTTTCCTGGTAATCTCAGTGGGGGAAGCACCAAATTTGGGAACTCCTAGATTTCAAAATAAAGCGACAAAAAGCCTACTGAGCTGAGGAACCTTGATTGGATGTTCCAGCTTCTGTTTTTTTAACGAGAAGCTGGAATAAAAGCAGAAATTTCAACATTTTCCGTCCGTTTCTGTGAAGAAGAGCCGTTCGGAGGAGTCGAACTGCTTCCTGAAGTGAGTCGGAGGGCTCTTGGGGGGGGGGGGGCCGCTTTTATTTTTGGACGCGCAGCTACAAAAGTACAACGTGTCCGTTTTGGCGAACAAGCTTTCAAATCAGGATTACAAGCGCCCGCGTTTCAATTCGCCGTACATCGCCAGCGTATACGGCCCGATCTATACGTCCATGTCATTTGCTGGAATTTGCTATAAGGAGCTTTACGCCCAAAATGCCCAGAAGGCCCAGATGGCGACTTGATGGCAAAGAAGTCGAAGGTTGCGATCGGCGCGGCCGCCCTACGTGAGCCGCCGCCGCCTCCACCGCCGCGCGCCCAACGCCGCCGCAATCCTCTTAGGCGCAGGTCCAACCGCGCATCTACATCTGCAGCGACCTAATGAAACGTGTTCCGCCTTTAATGCGCCCGACGTAAAGCGCAGGAAGGAGCCGCGGATTACAAGACGCCCTCGATCGGGAGGGGGGGGGCAGGGGGGGGGCGGCGCCCGACAGCTGGCGGCGTCCGAGCGCGCTCAGAAAATGGACAATAGATCTATAGATCTGATCAAATCCTCGGTGATTAACTCAATGAGCTGCGCGGTTAATCTACCAAACGGAGATCCATTAGAGGAGATCACTCGCCATGCTGGCGGGTCGTAAACCCTCACCCCCCTCCTCACCCCCCTCCTCACCCCCCTCCTCACCCCCCCAGGGAGGTCGCTGACACTCGACCAGCTGCGCCGCTTTTCGCTCGTCCTTTAACGGACACGAACGTCCTGCTGATGATCGATTGGACGGCGGCGCCGACGTGTCTCCAAATCGTTCAAGTTCGGGGGGGGGAGGGGGGGTCACAAGCCGCCGAGTTTAACCTTTGACCTCATTCCATGTTTACCTGAAAGCGCCCCAAATTAACAACCTTTAATTGACCCCCCCCCCCCCCGTCAGTGGTTTCGCTGCCACCTGCTGGTCGGTTTCGGTCTTGCCGTTGATAAACGACGCCCTCCTTTGACCTCCTTTGACCTCAGGGGCCGCCTGGACCCCCCGGAGAGCCGGGTCAGGCCCCCGGGCCTCATGTTTCAACCCCCCCCCCCCCCCTCCGATCACTTACTATTGAAGTCGCGAAGCTGGAACTGGACTCGTCCCTTCGGCCTCGGCGGAGAGCCTTCAAAATAAAAGAACTAACTTTCTGAGGTCTGGTCCTCGGAACACACTTCATTACACGTTTTAACCGGATTAATTTGCCAACCGGAACCGGAGTGAAGATAACGCTAAGCGTTAATCGCGTGTGGAGGGTTTTTCTGCCGCACCAAAGTCGGAAAATCCTCCAAAAACAGCAGACCGGCTCCCGTTTTCCGAGGATATCGGCCGGCCGCGGAATCATCAATTAAAGCGCGTCTCTTCTCGCCGCCGCCGTCTCCAGCGGGAGGAAGGTCACTCAGCCTGCGAAATCATCACACCGAGCATGAAATTAACCATTTTTTTCCCAATTACGTGCGTCCGAACGGAAAGCGCGCGTGTGATTTACATCCGTGTTCGCGGCGTGCCAGAAAATCCGAGCCAGCTCCGAAATAGCTCCGCCTCTCGGGAGTGAGAGAAGAAGAAGTTTCCTTGAAAAAGCGTATGATTAATGGTCGCCCGGCGTGTCTCTGCGGGGCCGCTCGCCGCGGCTGACGCAAACTGGTTCTCTGGGGCGGCGCGGTGACCTTTGACCCCGAGTCGCGACCTCGAAGGGAGAAGATTCAACGCGTCGCATTTCAGGAGGGATCCGACGTGAAGCGGCGTCTCGCCGCGTCGCCGCGCGGCGGCTTCGAGAGCAAACACGGCCGGTGTCACAATGTGCAGCGACTCGCTGACAGTTCTTAGAACTGTTGGCTAATTTTGGTTCACGTGTATCGGAGCGCCGCGCGGCTGTGCCGCGTTACCGCGGCGGGACGCGCGCACGCACCGCTGTGGGACACATGCAGGCACCACACGGCCGGCGCTGCCTTCGTGCCCTCAGGCGGGGGTGGAGGAGAAGGGGGGGGAGGGGGAGAAGGGGGGAGGGTGTCAAACGCGTGGCTCGTGGCCCAGCAGGGGCGGTCCCAGCAGCTGGAAGGTGACAAAGACTTTAACACTTGGAGCTCATTTAGCATCTTTGTCGTCTGACAGTTGGTCAAACTGTGGGGGGGAAAAAATGAAAAAATTTCAAAAAATTGGAGACTTCTAGAAAAAAATGTAAGAATTTTTTTTAGCTTTTATATAATTATTCGAATAATTCTGTAAGTTCCAAAAAATGCATCAAATAATAATAAATAATATCAATAATATTATTATTAAACATAATTAATATTAATATTAGTAATGTTAATAATACTAAATATAATATTATTAAATATAATATTATAAATATTATTAAATGATAATATTAATAATATTATTAATATAATTATTATTATTAATAATAATAATATTAAGAATATTATTTATAATAATAAATAATAATTAAAAACATTTAAAAATTCAAGTTAAACAATTATTATATAAAAAAAAAATCTCGATTTTCCCCGCCAAATTTCTGGAGTCCAAAAATTTGTAGAACAATCCCAATTTTTAAAACTAGCAAATAAAAATATTATTTTGTTTTTTCAGGTTTTTTCAAAATAAAACACTTGATTTCTTGCGTTTTTCTCAGTCTAAATTACAACGATTTGTAATTCGTCCAACTGGGCTCAAACTGTTTGACGTTACGTAATGTTGAGAGTCGAAACTGACCAGCAGATGGCGACAGAGTTCGCGTTCGAGCGATCAACGAAAGATGGCCGTCGTATAACTTCCGAAAGACGTTTGCATAGAAGTAATACGACATTATAAGTTATGTATATTTCTAGAATTAAGACTGGAAAAATGATTGGAACCAAAATGATTCGTTGAGTTTTTAAGCACTCTTAAATCTTGATTCTTCTCTTATAGCTGCTGACGTCATTCCAAATGCTTGTTCTGTGGCTAACTGGAGAATAAAGTTCCTAAACAGTGAGCAGCCGGATCGGTGGGAAGGTTCCCTCGGAGCTGGAACCCTCTGGAGAGACGTTACAAGGACACTCGATTCTCAGAGTCCTTATTTAGTAACGTCTGCGGGTGAAATCAGACCCTCGCCGAGCGCCTTGATGGAAATCCAGGTCACCAGTTATTTCTAAATCGCCAACTTCATACGGAAAACTCCCCGCGCAGAGCCAGCCGGCGTCCAAGGCGACCGCCGCGTCCGTCCCGGGGTCGCCGGGGCCGATCCGGACGCGTGAAACGTCAACAAAGTCTCGCAAAACTGTTTGGAAAGAAACAAAACGAACGTTGAAAAGCGTCCCGAAGAGGCCGAAACGTCCCGACGAGCGTTTACGGGGACGGCGGCGTCATGGAGGGGGGAGGGGGGGGGCGCTGACCACATGACCTCCCTCCCCCCCCTGATGTCGACAGACCCCGAATGCTCTTCGGTTGGCGTGGAGAAGTGGGACACGATGGGTCCCGTCCAAGCGGCGAGCAGCCTCGCCGGGAGAGGGGGGGGGGGGGGGGTGACGGTGTTCTCCGAACCCGCCGGACTCGACGTGACGCCGCATCGATTTTTTTTTTCCGCGGAGGTCCAAAAGGTCCCGCGTTGCAAAAGAGGCCAAGATAAGGACGAGGCGTTTTAAACTAAACTTTGGAACCCAGACGAGAAGCGGCGGCGGCGGTAGCGGCGACCTCGATCGGGCGAATATTTATAGACGCGAGAGAGAAAATCAGAGCTGACGAAGCTCCGTGTGAACGGAAACATTATCGGACATCAAACACGTCAAAAAACACAGTTAGAGACTTGATTAGAACTTAAACGCGCACTTAAACATCAAAATTTTCATTTTTTTCTGCCGAATTTGTGTCAAATTCGATAAAACAAAACATTTAATCAGGTTCAAGCTGACAAAAACACAGTCGATGTTTCTTCGTACCTCCAGTTCGTCACTATGATGAATACTTTGAATACTCACCTACAGCTGGAGGGTAAAAATACTTCAGTCCGTCCGTCCAGGCCGCTACAGAGTAAATGCCGCCCTCTGGCGGCGAACCGGAGGAACTGCTTCGACAAAAAAAGAAGGTTCACACAATCAAGCGTCTCTTTTTATCAAACTACAGTTTTTATTGGTGAGGAAGGTTACAGAGCGTCAGATCCTTTTGCTGTCTGACCAAAAAAACGCCAATCGAGTCCAAACACGGAGCCACCGGGACCGATTTCTGCTCCCCGGCGAAGGAAACCAGCTGGTCGGGCGTGAAAACGGCGGCCGACGGCGACGGCGGCGGCAGCGTTTCGCGGCTATGTGCCTCTGACGAGTTTCTGATTCAGTGGTTATTTTTCGAACAGCTGCTTCCAGATGTTTGGTTCCAATAAAACAGGCCGAGAAACAAAACAGCTACTTTTTCTGAGGGGAACAACAGGTCAACACATTCAAAGGCGTCAGATCAGGACGACTACAAAACAACAACAACAATAAAACAACAACGACGACGACGACGACAACAACAACAACGTGTTTTCAGATCGAGTCTTTGGTGCGATGGAACCAGGCCGATTTGTCAGAGTCAGTGTGAATTTTAGTTTGTTTTGAAAGGTTTAAAACACAAAAAAATGCTAAAGATGAAAAGTGCAGAACAGGAGGAGGAGGGAGGGAGGGAGGAAGAAGGGGGGAGGTGGGGGGGGGGGGAGGAAGAGGGAGGAGGAGGAGGAAGAGGAGAGGTCACGACTCTACGATCGCTTCTTTCGACTCTCAAAGTTTCTGAACGACGCCGGCCGGATCTTCATCTCTGCAAACTGGATCGAGTGTTCGTGGCCTTTCCAGTGGAACCAGTTGATCCCCTGAGGAGAGTAAACAACAACAATAACACACAAACAATAATCAGCAGGAAAAAATGGATAAATAAACTAAAAATGTGGGGAGAAAAATGGTAGAAATTTATCGAAAAGAGTGGGAAAAAATCGAATAAAAAAATAATAAAAATAAACAAAAAGAAAGAATTTTTTTAAAAACAAAATTAAAAAAATACATTTTTTATTCTAAATGGAAAAATATAAAAAATAAAAAGTAAATAAAAAAAATTGCAGCCTTACAAAAATAAAAATAATTCAAATGCATACAAATAACTCTAAAATAAACAGAATAAAATAAATAAATACTATAAAACTCTTATTCTGAAATAAAAACAACCAAACAAAGGCATAAATGAATTCAGACAGTAAATAAAAGTGGGGCGCTGAGGGGTAAACAGCCTGTAAACAAAGCGTAAACACACCTTGCTGTGGCTGGCGTCGCCGTACTTGCCCATCAGGTTGACGCGGTGGCAGTTCTTGTACCAGAAGGCGCCCTGGTAGGACAGCGCGCAGTTGGTGACGGCGATGTCGTTGTCGTTGTCGTAGGTGGAGAACGGGCGCCCCTGGTGGTACGTCATGGAGTCGCCTGCCGGGCGGCCGTCGGCATTAGCGGCGGCTTCGCGAGATTAGGTAACGCCTAGCATCCCCCCCCGCCCCCCCCACAACCGCCCGCTGGCGAAACCCACCTGCCGTCCCGCTGTAGGCGCCCATGTACAGCTTGTAGCGGGTCCGCGGCTCGGCGATGGCGAACTTGTCGTACTGGGCGTAGGCCGACTCGCCGTTGTCCCTCAGGTCCACCCGCAGCTCGTAGTGGTCCGAGGACGTGATTTTATGGAGGTTGGAGAGACCTGCGGGGATCGGACGCGGCGGTGAGGCGCGACGGAGAGGGCCGGTCGGCGGCGGCGGCGGCGAGGCCGACACACGATCCCGTCTTACCCAGCCAGAACTCGTCGTTCATGTTGCCGAATCCGGCCGTGTAGTTCTTCCAGTTCCTGAAGAACTCCAGCTTTCCGTTCTGCCGCCGGAGGAGAACCTGAGGAGGAGCCAAACCGCTGAGTCACGGCAACCTGGAACGCCGCCGCCGCCGCTTCACGACGCCTGTTTACTCTGCGCTGTCTGATTTGTTTACTCTCCTGATTCTGTTTCATTTTGATCACTCGAAACGAATTTAAATGATCAAAACACACACTTAGAACTGGATTTTTACATCATTTGAAAAGAATCGATGGAAAAAAGTCGCGAGAACTTCCACTAACGTTTGATTTTTTTCTTCATTTGGAATCATCGCCAAAACGTTCTCACGTGTTCCTCGCGACACTCGTCGTCCAACCTCAACATTTCAACTAAATCTGTCGAGAAACTTCAAGCAAATGAAATAAAACGCAAAAAGATCCTAAAAGTTAAAGCTGCGGCAAAGCTGAAGGCTCGCTGTAGCTTTGAATTTCAAAATAAAAGCCTCCAACTAGAACCTACTCACGTCTTTCTACCACTGCCTTAATCAGATGTTGGTTACAACTTTTATTTTGACACAACAGGAAGTCCAGGAGAAGTTTCACTGAATCAAGTTTTACTCTCTGTACCTCTGGGCCTTTTCCTTTGGCACTTCCTGTGGTTTTATTGTGATACTTCCTGCCACCAGGAACCTTTTTGGTACCTTAGAGCCAAATTGAGCCAAAACTGTGATGTCATCAGACCCTAGGCCTCTGATTGGCTGGAGAGTTTTCAGTCATGATTGAACTTTAGGACCTTATTTAACACCACAGAAGAAGAAGGAGCCTCTGCTCTCCTCACCAGCCATCCGCCGCCGTCCGTGGTCATGTCGCAGTAGACCTGGAGCGGCGGGCCGTCGGGGCCTCCGATGTAGACGGTGTAGAGGCCCGAGTCGGTCTCGCCGTTGAGGAAAACCTGCGCGCAGTCGCGCGGGCGTCTGAACTGCTGCCCGACTGGAAAGCACACGTGGAAAAAAAAGGCATCAGGACGGCGGCGCGGCGGTGAAAAATGCATGAGAAGGTGTTCGGTGTCGTCGAGGGGAGCGAATCAGATCAGGTTATGCGAGGTCGAATCGCCAGTGAGGACGTTTGCGCGTTTCGGCGCTCACTGGTGGTGAAGACGGTGGTGACGTGGCGGCTGCGCTGCGCTCCGGCGTTGGCCTGCAGCCTCACGCTGTACTCGGTGGAGCCGGCGAGCTGCGACATGCTGTAGGAGGACGCCGTCGGGCTCAGCACCACTTCCTGCGTCCACGCGACAAACACACGGTTTTAAGGGAGGACCGCCGCGCCGAAACGGAGGCGAAACCTGCTGGGGTTTTTCCCGGCGCGCACCCTGTGGCTCCCCTCGGCCGAGGAGAAGGTCAGCGTGTAGCCGGTGACCGCCGCGTGGGGCGGTCTCCACGTGACGGTGGCGCTGTCCGTCTGGATGTTGGTGGCCGTCAGGTCTCGGGGAGGATCCACACCTGCAAGGTTCACATTCAGGTGACGACGACGCGGCGGCGGTGGGAAGGAAACGCGTCGCCGCGGCGACGGCGGCTCGCCTTCGCCCACCTGTGGTGAACTCGGTGGCGGCCGAGCCGCTCTTCTGGGAGTCTTTGACGGCGTGAACGCCCACCATGTAGTTGGTCCCCGGGAGCAGGGAGTTCATCTCGAACTCCACGATGTTGCCGGAGACGCGCTCCACCACCGGGGGCGCTGCAGGGCAGAGTCACATGGGACAGAAGAAGAGTTCAGCCAATGGCAGCGATCGTTTTATTCAGGCTTAATTGTGTGAGTTTCACTTCCAATGTTGGCTCAAATTTTACTCTTGAAATGTAAAAAAAACCCAGAAAATTTTGCACAAATTTTTTGCGATTTTTTATGTGCTCTGATTTTAATTTTAATGGTAATTTTAATGGTAATTGTAATTTTAAATTTAATTCTAATTTAAATTACTTTCATGTATTTAATTTTAATTTAATTTTAATTTAATTTTAAATTTTATGTATTTTAATTGTAATTTAATTTAATTTTATATTAATCTAATTTAATTTTAATGTTAATTTTAATGTTAATTGTAATTTTAAATTTAATTCTAATTTAATTCTAATTTAATTTAATTTTAATTTAATTTTAATTTAATTTTAATTTTAAATTTATTTTTTTAATTCTAATTTAATTTACTTTCATGTATTTTAATTTAGTTTTATATTAATCTAATTTAATTTTAATTTTAATTTAATTTTAATTTATCGCTTTTTCAGGTCAAAGACAGAAAAATAAGCACACCTGTGTCGGCCCTGTAGGTGATGACGTAGCCGTCCACGGTGGCGACGGACGGTTGCCATAGCAACTGGGCCGACGTGTCGGTGACGTTGACGGCGGTCAGACTCTGCGGTCGATCCAAAGCTGCAGGAGCAGAGAACGAATGAGGGTCGGCCGTGTGTGTGTGTGTGTGTGTGTGTGTGTGTGTGTGCGTGCGTGCGTTACCGGTGGTCACGGTGTACGTGCTGGCGTCGCTCTCCTCCAGACCCTTCACGGCGCTCACCGTCACCTGATACGTCTTCCCGGGAATCATGTTGGGCAGCAGAGCCTCGAACACGCCGCCGTCCACCGTCAACGCCATCGGACTTCCTGCCGGGCAGGAAAACGAGCGGGAACGACAAATATTACGCGAAGATATAACTTAACTCGCAACACAAATGGTACTAAAAGCATCAAAATACAAAAGTTTTACTGTATGAAAGTTTTTGTCTTAAAAAAAATACAAACAGCTAAAAGTTTTTGTTCCTTTTTACTTTGTTTGATGATATTTGATGTTTGTTTTCATGCGTTTTTTGGTAAAAAAAAAAAAGACAAAAGAAAAAAGAAAAAAGTCAACACTCCCAATAAAAACTTAGACCTTTCAAAATAAAAGCATTGACCGATTTTTTTTTTATAAAATGTATTATTCTGACATCCTTAGAGCAGCCAAAGCCTCAGGCTCCTAGTTTGGACCCCGGCGCCCCATAAAAGTGTCCTAACCGCAGATTGGGAACCATTTCTATATCTTTTAGGTACTTTCTAGGTCTAGGAGGTACTTGTGGACCCCTTACCTCCTTCAAAGGGCACGTAGGTGATGCGGTAGCTGTCCACCGGGGAGCTCGGCGAGGACCAGTGCACCACGGCCGAGGAGTCGGTCACGTCGGAGAAGTGGAGCTCTCTGGGGTTGTTCAGGGCTGCAGACGGACGGAAAAGAGACAAACGTCAACGTCACGGGGAGGAAACACTCTCGTGAGGAAGCGGGATCCAACTCGGGACTCCGTCCGACGTGGACTTTTCATCCTGAACCAGAGGGAGAACGATGGTTAGCGAGAGCGTCCGAGAAGCCGCCGTGCCGGAGGGCGAAACCGCCGGCGTCCGGTCTTTGCTGTACCTGTCTGAGCGAGCCCCGTGATCGGTTGGGAGCGCTGGTCCAGCGCGAGTCCGTAAAGCTCGATTTCGTACTCGGTGCCCCCCAGGAGGCCCGTTATGAGCCGGGTGCGCTCGTCGCCGCGGGCGCCGTGCTCCTGCGGGTGGCCCAGCCGCTTGCTGTCCCTGACTTTGATCACGAAGCGGTCGAAGAGGTCTTCGTCGGCCGTCCACGACAGCCGGAAGCCGTCGGCCGTCACGTCCGACACGAACAGGTGCTCCACTTCCGGCTCGGCCTCTGGTTGGAGACAAGGAGAGACGGGGGCGTTGGGGGGCGGGCCGCCGCGCGAGCTCCCGGGGAGAGGACGGAGGCGGTCCGGCGCCCTCCGAGCGGCCATGCTTGTCCGTTAGCGAAGATGCGCCAGAAGAAGAAGAAGAAGAAGAAGAAGAAGAAGCGACGACAGACGGAAGAAAAGACGCTTTCGAGGGTCGTTGGGCTCCTTGAGTTCAGCCTCCAAGCAGTCAGTGCATTCACAGGGGGACCAAACCAGGTTAGAGGTTCAAACCCGAAGACATCTCATGCTCAGAACGTGTCGGCCATCTTTCAGTGTTTTCCCAGCGCCTCGGATCCTTTCACAATAAAACGCGGGGAGAGAGAGAATCAGCTGGAACGGCGGAAGGAAAACACGCTGAAAATATGAACGTCCGCTCATATTTTTGGACGGCGGCCGGGAGAGCGTTCCCGTCCTTCCGCCCGGCGACTCGAAGAAGAGGAAGTGAGGTCGTTCTGGAAAAGAAGCCGTGTTAAAAAAAAGTCGGAGCTGAAGGAAAAGTCGCCGAGCCGAAGCTTCCACCATCAAAACGCGACGGAACCGAGTCCGTGCGGGAAACTCTCTAACGACGACTTGATTTTGTGGCGGATTAGACGCTACGGTCGAAGCTCAGTGATGGAGGCGGGGCTTAAGAGTTCGTTAGAGCGATTGGAAGAACAAAGAAGCCACGCCCCCTACAGAAAATTGAAGTATTTCAAGAGAAAAAAGCTGCCAGGCTGTGATGGTGAAACCTTCAGACCCTGAAAAAAGAAACGCGGTAAGACGGTGAGGTGGGAGGAGGGGGGGGGGGCAGGTGGGGGGGTGGGGGGGACCAGGGGGAGGGGGGGGGTACCTGTCACAGCCACTGTGGTGAGCGGCCGAGAGAGGAGCCCCGCCTGAGACACCCCGGTCAGCCGGACCTCATAGCCGATGCCGGTGATGAGGCCCCAGATGTCCAGGTGGCTTTGGTTCCCCGGCACCGTGAACTCCTGCGGCTCCAGCAGCCAGCCGGAGTCCGTCACCACTACGTGAAAGCGCCTGAAGCCGCCACTAGAGGGCGCCATTGCCTCCTCCTCCTCCTCCTCCTGTGGCGGCAGCGGCGGCTGCTGCTGCTGCTTCACCTCCCACGACACGCGGAAGCCGAAGGGCGTGACGTTGGAAATGGTCAAGTATTCCACTTGGGGTAAAGGAGCTGGGGGGGGGGGCGGGGGTGGGGGTGGGGTTTAACCGGGCGGGGGGCGGGGTCAGGTAAGCGGTGGAACTACGACTTGAGGAACTACAGAAGCTGAAAAGTGAAGATCTCAAAAGACATTAGCAGCGCCGTCTCAGCGCCGCTCCGAGACGCCGACCGAGTCTCCGGTCTGATGTGTGCGAGATTCGTGGTACCTGTGACGGCGCGGGCGAACGCGGACGGCGTGTGGCGCCCGTGAGAAATACCGTACAGCTCGATATCATAGCCCGTGGCGTCCACCAGGTTCGGGACGGTGGCGTTACGGGCGTCGCCGGGCAGCCTGAACTCCAGCGGGTCCGACTGCCGCTCGGCGTCGCTGACCCGCAGCACGAAGCCATCGAAGTGGCCCGAGAGCGCGCTCCAGGTCACGCTGAGGTTATGCGGCCCGGCGGACGCCGCCGCCACGGGCCCCAACACGGGGACGTCCTCTGGTCGGGAGAAGGGAGACGGCTTTTCAGTGGGCGACGACGGCGAGGTGGCGGCGGCGGCGGCGGCGGCGGGATCTGCTCGTCGTGGCGATACCTGTCGTGGCTACGGCGAAGAGCGGCTGCGAGTTGCCACCGCCACCGCCAGCGCTGGCGTACAGCTTTACGTGGTAGCGCGTGCTGGCCTTGAGGCCCGCCATGACCATGGAGCGCACGTCCCCGGGCAGCGTGCGCCCCACCGCCTGCGAGGGCAAAGCAGACTCTCTGACTTCTACGATAAAGCGAGCGAATGCCTTCTCTCGTGCCCGCCACGACAGAGAGAATCTGTCTGAGGTAACGTTAGAAACTACAAGCTTGGACAAATCGGGCTCTTCAGCTCCAAGGGGGGGGGTGGTGGTGGGGGGGTGGGGGGAGGGGGGGGGAGAGAAGAATACGGCAGAGATTCACTCGTTTGCTCCCAAAAAAACGCAACAAAATCTGTGTGTCAGTCCGGCGACTGCATGCAGGCCAGAGGCAACTTCACTCCGCAGGTCGGGGCTGCACGACAAAGCCACAGAAATACCCGCAAAAGAGCGACGATTCGTTACCAGATTCCATTCAAAATACACATTTACGATCATTTTTAACTTAAACTTTGTAAAAAAAAACAGTTGATTCCGTCTTACGACTTTATTTTGTACTTGCCGCGTCCACGAAAACATAGGAACGAACGTTAAACTCTACGGTTTCCGCGTCCAGATTTTCACCGCTCATCCGGTTCCCGTCCGGCATCACGACACTCACGATGTTTTATCACACTTAAAGCACGGCATCATCAGCTAAAGTTTGAGATTTTTTCCTGTCTTTTTGTCTTATTTTGAAAGGGAAACTTCAGTAGTTTCATTCGCAGTTTTTCAGAAAAAAAAACCTTTGAAATAAGCAGGAAAAATACTTCCTTCTTATTTCTCATTTTAAGTACGATAACATAGTTCTTGCTCGATTGAGGTAAAATTTGCTGTTTTTTAGCTCCAACCGATCGTTTGCGATGCCGTTATCGCGCCTGTTGCTATGGCGACGCCGCCCAACGAGCGCTCTATCGTGCAGCCCCCCGTGCGACTGAATGAAGGCTGGAAATCTGCGGAACGATTCCGGGTTCAGGGTGAAGTCCAAGTACCTGTTGATGCAACAATACTGACAGCGCTCGTTCGGGATCCCTTGTAGGTCCCGTAGAGGTAGGCTACGTAATCAGTGCCGGGCCGCAGCCCCGTGACCCGCCGGGACCCGACGTGGCGGGACACGTTATACTCCGCCGGCTCGGCCAGCCAGTCGGAGTCGATTATCTCCAGGACAAAACCGTCAAGCGCTCCTTCCGTGCCGTTCCAGGCGATGGAAAAGCTGTCTGACGTTACGTCTGACACAAAGAGTTCGCCCACGGCGGGCTCCTCCGCTGGAGAGAGAAACCAGCGTTAGACCGGCGGCAGAGCCACTTTGCAGAGAAACACAAGTGAGGATGAAGCAGCATCACGGGTGTCAAACTCGGACGAATGCGAATTTAGTCGAACCGAGAAGGAAGAACTGAAGGCTTCGGAAGGAATATTTGACTTAGAAACTTAAACTGCGGAGGGAAAGAGATGAGGCGCTCTGGGAAAAGTGGGAAGAGGGGAAAACTCAACCAAGACCTGAAACACTTTGTAAATAATACAAATAATACTGTCGTTATAATTAATGCTCATGACTCCCCCCGAACATTGCTGTTCACATTCTTGCTGATTTTGCTGTGTGAGCTTTACTAATTTGACAAACATGAGTAATTAATTATTATTTTTTCCCTTTTTTTTGTCTTTATTTCCTGTATACTTTGTTTCATTTTCTTTATCTATATTTTACTCATTTTTTTAAGCTATTATTACTGATATTGATTTTTTTTTTTATTTAATTGAATTTAATTTCACTGTATTTATTTATTTCCCCCCCTCTTTTCAATTGTCTGGCTGTTTTTCCTCTTTTTTTGTCAATTGGTTAAACTGTCTTTGTTCATTTGAAAAAACGTAAAAATAAAGTATTAAAAAACGTAAAGATGGAAGAACTGAAATCTGGATTTTGGAGCTTTTTGTTGAGCAAATTTGAACGCATTTTATCAGAAAGTTCGGCTGGGATGTTTTACAGAGCGAGGGCGCGTTCCAGTTCCTTCGTTAATCCTCAAACTGAACGCTCGTTCCTCAAAAGTATTTTCTTTGTTCATAGAGGTATAAATATTACGAAAAACGTCGTATTCTCTTAGTTTACGCCCATGTCGTGGATTAGTTATGTTGTTGTTGCTTAAGGTAGGAAGTTGAGGAAACGGCCGTTACGTTCCTGGAAACCGAGAAGCGTCGGCAACTACCTTAAATGTAAGGGCTACCCAGAATGCATTGCGTCAATAAATGTATTTTTTTTTGTTAATAGAGAGATAAATATTACGAAAAACATCATATTCTTAGTGTAGACCCAAGTCATGGATTAGTTACCTCATTTTTGCTTAAGTTTTATTTTTATTTGACGATCTTTTATCAGTAGCGGCCTGCGGCGGCACTGTTGCTCTTGTTGCTACGGCGACAGCTTCTTCTCTTCTGACTTGATAGACTCAACGCTGCCCCCTATCGACTGAGCAAGTACCTGCATTTCAGGAGTGTCCCGTTTCTAGCCGTTAACACTTGGTTTTGAGGGTCAAGATTGAGGGTTAAGGTTGAGGATTAGGAAAGGATCCCATTAAGGAATCCCTTCCTTAAAAGGGATGAGGGAAGCGAATTGGAATTGGGCCTTTTTTCCTCAATCTTAACCCTCAACTTTAAAAAATGCCGTTGTTGTCTTGATTCTTAGGAAGCTACGTTGAGGAACGAGTTGGAGGCACAAAACACCCTCAAAACTGCGATTCTCCGGCACCTCCCTTAAGAGTAAGGACTACCCAGAATGCATTGCGTTTTTACAGTTAAAGTCAGCGTCTAATATTTTGAGTATCTGAATATTTTACGATCTTTTGTCAATAGCGGCCTGCAGCGGTACTGTTACTATGGTTGCTACGGCTTCTTCTCTTCTGACTTGATGGACTCAACGCTGCCCCCTATCGACTGAGGAAGTATCTGCATTAAAGGAGTGTCCCATTTCTAGTCGTCAACACTTGGTTTTGAGGGTAAAGATTGAGGGTTAAGGAAGCGAATTGGAATTGGGCCTTCTTCCTCAATCTTAACCCTCAACCTTAAAAAATGCCGTTGTTGTCTTGATTCTTAGGAAGCTACGTTGAGGAACGAGTTGGAGGCACAAAACACCCTCAAAACTGCGATTCTCCGGCACCTCCCTTAAGAGTAAGGACTACCCAGAATGCATTGCGTTTTTACAGTTAAAGTCAGCGTCTAATATTTTGAGTATCTGAATATTTTACGATTGTTTGTCAATAGCGGCCTGCAGCGGTACTGTTACTATGGTTGCTACGGCTTCTTCTCTTCTGACTTGATAGACTCAACGCCGCCCCCTACCGACTGAGGAAGTCTCTGCATTTAAGGAGTGTCCCATTTCTAGTCGTCAACACTTGGTTTTGAGGGTTAAGGAAGAGAATTGGAATTGGGCCCAATTCTCACTTCTGTTCAGTCCCACTTCTGCTGTTAAACCAGCTCATCTCGCTGCAACACTGCCCCCCTCCAGTGGACAGATCAGGTACTGCCGCCGTCTTTCCTCTGCCGGTTTGACACCCGTGATGAAGATGATGAGTTGCGTCCTGGATTAAAGCGTGAGCCGACAGCAGACTCACCACCAACCCGCAGTCCCCGCTTCAAAGAGTAAATCAACACATGCTTTATCTTTTGTTTTGTTGCAAATAAAAGCAAAATCAAACAGAAATCCACCACCTCAAATTAAATACAGCAAAACTCTGAATTACTGGAGCCCCGAAGGGGTGATTTAACTTGTTTCGTGTCCAATTTTTCCCAGTTCCTTCAGCGAAACCAGTAATTCTGCACCAGTCTGGAAGCTTTCACGGTGAATAACGACTCAGCCTGCAAGTTCAGATGAATTAAGTGTCGATTAAAATGTGGAAATGTGATTAAGGAGGAAGATTTAATGGAGATTGGGTCGTGCAGGAGGAAGAGGTCTGCGGCGGAGCCATGAAAGCCGCCTCAGAGGCGTGACGTTAGTTCAGAAACGAGCCAGCAAGCAGCAAACTGTTAAACTTTGCAGTGAAAACGGGAAGAAGCTCCCATTTTGTGACTTATTTCGAACCTCCTGATGATTAAAAGGTCCAAACGTTCGGCTCCCAGCGGGGGGGGGGGGGGGATTTCGGTAATGCGATCAAAAAAACCTCGGCGTCACGCAAACACGACGGCGGGACTCAGAACGAGCGCACGATGTGATTAACGACGCTGATGGCGTGAAGTGCGACGGTCACGCTGCAGCCGTGTGACGGAGGCGTTACTGGGAGGATTCTGCAGCACGCCGGCGCCGCAGCCGACCACGATGCAGGGATGGTGGGGGGGGTGGGGGGGGTGGAGGTGGTGGTGGTGAGGGGGGGTGGGGTGGTCATGCACGTCAGAGGTGCTGGCGATGGAGACA
>JASSRZ010000083.1:12046990-12062811 GCA_032164315.1 Malacoctenus gilli | reverse complement strand
CGGGTCGAAGCTTCGCCTGACCACAAAGCGCAAACTGGAAGTTTCCGGAACCCAGCGGTGTTCATCGGAGGCGCGTTACCTTCCGAGCAGTCGTCTCCGATGTATCCCTCGTCGCAGACGCAGCGTCCGTCCTCGCAGCGGCCTTTGTCCAGGCAGCTGTTGGGGCAGCTGCGCAGCGAGCAGCTCTCTCCTTCGTACCCGGCCTCGCACGCGCAGCGCCCGTTCAAACAGCGCCCCCTGTCGTTGCAGTTGTCGGGGCAGACCAGCACCGAGCAGTCGTCGCCGGAGAAGCCTTCCTGGCAGACGCAGGTCCCGTCGCGGCAGCGCCCGCGCGCCAGGCAGTCGTTGGGGCACGCCTTCTGGCCGCAGTCCTCGCCGCTGAAGCCCTCGTCGCAGACGCACTGGCCGTCCACGCAGCGCCCGCGGCCCCGGCAGTCGCCGGGGCAGCTCAGCCGGCCGCAGTCGTCGCCGGCGAAGCCCGCGTGGCACCGGCAGCGCCCGTCCGCGCACTCGCCGCGGCCGTAGCAGCTGGACGGGCAGGTGCGCACGCTGCAGTCCTCGCCGGCGAAGCCTTCCTCGCACACGCACTGGCCGTTGACGCAGCGCCCCCGCTGGCGGCAGCCGTTGGGGCAGGAGAGCTCGGCGCAGTCGTCGCCCTGGAAACCCACGTCGCAGGCGCAGCGCCCGTTCACGCACTGGCCGCGGCCGTGGCAGTTGTTGGGGCACGCCAGCTGGCTGCAGTCCTCGCCCTGGTAGCCGGCGTCGCAGATGCACATGCCGTTGAAGCAGGTGCCGCGGTCGTTGCAGTCGTTCAGGCAGGTGAGCTTGGAGCAGTCGGCGCCGCTGTAGCCGGCGGCGCACACGCACTGGCCGTCGGCGCAGAAGCCGTTGCCGCCGCAGTTCTTGGGGCAGGCGCGGCGGCCGCAGTCCTCGCCGGCGAAGCCGTCCTCGCAGTGGCACGTCCCGTTGACGCAGCGCCCGCGGTCGTAGCAGTCCTTGGGGCAGATCAGCTCCGAGCAGTCGCGGCCGGTCCACGGCTCCTCGCACACGCAGTCGCCGTCCTCGCAGCGGCCGCGGCCGCCGCAGCCGTCGGGGCAGTCGCTCTCGGCGCAGCCCTCGCCGTAGAAGCCGTCCGCGCACACGCAGACGCCGCCCACGCAGCGGCCGCGGCGCCCGCAGTCGTCGGGGCAGAGCGCCGCCGAGCAGCCGTCCCCGCCGAAGCCTTTCGGGCACTCGCCGGCGGCGTCGCTGCAGTTGGGGCCTTTCCAGCCGGGCTCGCAGACACACGCGCAGGTTTCGGCGCTGTAGTTGCCGTGACCGCCGCAGTACGGCTTGGTCCCCAACTTACCTTCAGGGAAAAGAAGAACGGCGAGAAGGAGAATCAGAGAAGATCGTTTGGTCCGCTTTTGAGGGACTGGACAAGCCCCGCCCCCTTCCTACCTGCCACCTGGGCGCCGCAGCAGCTCCCGTCGCCCTTGCACCGGTCCCTCAGAGCCGACACCTCGCCCTCCAGCGTCTCCAGCCGGCTCATGAGGTCCTTGAGGCCGGGCAGGTCGCCGGCGCAGCCGCAGGCCTTGCGGGGGATGTTGATGCGGTGCGTGAAGACGATCTGGTTCTCCCGGTCCAGCGTGTGCTCGTCGTCGGAGGGCGGCGCCGCCGCCGCCGCGTCCTGGGGGAGGAGTTCGGCGCCCTCGCCGGCGTCCAGGTCGACGGAGCAGAGGGAGCTGACGGGGACGTTGATGTTGTAGACGTGGTTGAAGACCACCGGGTGGTCGGCGGCCGGGAGGGTGAGGTTGTGTTCCGTAGGGGGCGCCAGAGTTTGCCGCCGGTGCCGGAGGATCTTCTTCACCAGGCCGGCGTCCGATAGGCCGAGCAGAGCGATGAAGAAGAGGAGGAGGAGGAGGAAGCAGCGCAGCAGGCTGCGTGACGCCATCGTCGCCGGAGATCCGCTCGAATAAATATGTCTCAGATTAAACGCCGATTCTGGCTCATGGAGAAAGTCCTGGAAAGACAGAAACTCTGCTTAATGTGGGAAAGTTTCGAATTCTATCGAAATTCTATCCTGATTCTGACAAATTTGCACGAGAAACTTTGTTTTTTTTCCACTAAACTACTCGTTAAAAACAGTAAATCACAAATAATTCAGTAGAAATGATCCAAACGCTCCAACTTTCCATCATTTAATCGGCGTTTCTCTGCTGTTAACATGAAGCTGAAGGAGCAGAGAAACCGCACTTCTGGCTCCATTCGACTCTCGTCCGCCGTCGCCCTCCCGCATCCACTCGGCACACGGAAGGCGGTAAAACAGCTGCGAAGCGGCGCGAGACGTCCCGCTTCCCGGCGCGCCGTCTCGCCCGCAAGATCTCTCGGATGACCTCATCGACGCCGAGCGCCGCCGGGACTCGCGGGAGTCGGGTGACGGGCCGCTCCCCACCCCTCCCCTCCCCTCCCCCGGCGTGGGAAAGCCGAGGAGTTTCCGAAGGATGTGACGAGGAGCAACGCTGCGGCTTCGGACGGCTTATTTTACAGTAACACGCGTATAAGTACACATCTGTTTCTGCTGGATTACTTCGAGAACTTGAAGTAAGCGTCACGAACGGGGCGCCGACGTGAAATATACGGCGTTACGCAAGCAGCGAAGATCGGATTCGACACCTTGAGGGTTTTCAGTCAAACACTTGAAGCCTCCTGCAGAATCGCTTAATGGAGACGCTCAGGTTCTCACTCTCACACACACACACACACACACACACACACACACACACACACACACATCTGGACTGCAGCGAGTCTCCGCAAACAAGTTGCGTTTCAGGCCGCTCAGACGTCCAGACTTTCGGACCGCTCGCTGCCAACACACGTGAACCATTAAACCCAAAAACAAACCGACTTCCAGGAGCGAAACGTGCGCGGCTTCTGAGGTTTTGCCTTTCAAAATAAGAGACACCTGAATTTACGTTCACCTGAGGACTCCTGGAGACGGTGTTTGAGTATCAGGCGACGTGAAACGCCAAGGTTTTTCGACGTGAGGCTCCCTGAGCGAGACCGGACTCTTGTCTCCCTTCACGCCACTTCTGTATTTACGAGTCGGACACATGTTCGACTTACAGGAAAGCGAAACTCAGGCGCGTAAATCAGAACCTACAGTCCGATTCGCGGTAAATCGAGCGCACAGCTGGGCTTCGTTTCACTTCCTGTTCTCCTGACGCGTCTAATCGCACTTCTTCAACGCTCGGCACGTCTTCTGGACGTGAATCTTCTCGTCCACGAGGTTTTCGTGACGCCAAATTCCCGTGACATCATCAGCGTGCGACACAAACACCCAGCAGGCCTCTCGGACCTCGTTGGTCGAGCCGTTTCACCTCGTTGACGAAGCGAAATAACCAAAACGGACGAGTGTCGGTGTTGTGTGATGATGCTACTGAAACAGAGCGCCCCCCAGTGGATGAATCAGGAACAAAAGTACACAATCTGTCCTCTGGTGGGCCGTTTTTGACCCCAAAACGAGTCCTTGAACACACTTGTTGTGAGAACAACTTCCATCAGTGCTGCTGCAGGATCTGAGCTCTGCAGGGGTCTACCCAAACCCCGCCCCCCCCCCCCTCCTTCACCCCCATTGACCCTCCTTACCCGCCGCTCTCCGTGTCCCGACCTCTGACCCCCCCCCCCGACTCTTCTTTCATCAGGCCGCCCGCGGGCGCATTTTTTTTTTTTTTTCTGGCGCAGGTTTTGAAAACGCAGCTTGAGTTTCACGAGTCTTTTCACACATCTGGTGCGCGGCCGAAACGCGGGTCGGGTTACGACCGAGGGCCGTAAATCAGAGATTCGGGGGGGGGGGGTGTCGTGGCGACGCGTTTCAGATCTCCGTCGAGAAAAGAAAAAAAAAAAAACAACTTTACGGGGCTCCACGGTGATAATTTCAAGGTCAAGGAGGGAAAGAATGAGGCTCTTAAACGCCTCGGTGGGACGCTGCTTGGATGTCCGTGGGCGAAGACTTTAAAAGGTGGCCAAAAATAGAGCATCTTCCTCCCACGAGCATTCAGAAAAAAGAGCATCTATCCAACTTTCGCTGAGTTTAATTTCTTACTCGAGTTTTACTGTCTTTTCCTGAGAAAAAACTCGTAAAATACACTTTTTTACTTCAATCAGGAGTGTACTTCTACTGATACTTCGTGTTTACTTTACGGCTTCTTTCTTTTCTCACCACCTGTTTGATGCAGAGTGGACTGCAGTTCGCAGTCGAGCTCCGCAGAAGCAGTTGACTTCAAACAGCCAGGAAAACGTCCCCTCGCCCTCGCCGCCGCCGCCGCCGCCGCCGCCGCCGCCCGCGGGGTTGACCGAGGACATCCCATACGACCGCGGGACACGGGAAGACGATTTGGAGACGGGAGGGAAATAAATAGAACCTGTTTCGCTGAGCTATAATCCAGTCGCCGCTCTTCCCTCCGACGCTGGCAGAGGGGAAGGAAACTTCCCACGTGGAAAAGAGAAACTGGGAATGTTGGCCCCGGACGGACGACATCTGTTTTGTTTGGTTAAAGAAGAAAAAAAAAAAAAGGGGGGGGGGGGCTGAAGAGGAGGAGGAGGAGGAGGAGGGGGAGGAGCTTGTCCCGCGTTCCAGCTGATGCATCAGAGCTTCACTTTACGATGACGGATCAAACGATCCATCTTTTGGGACCACGACGCGATCCGACGAATTCCTCAGTGAGCCCAGTTAGCTGATCAGGCCTGATTGGCGCTCGACGACATCGATCACTTTTCCGATGCGACGAATCTTTTCGATACGATTCCGAGTTCCGTCATTCGCTCAAAACGAAAAGTGTTTCAGCTCGACGATTTGCGCTTTTTGTCTCCCCACACAGAACGGCGGCAAATATCTCCCCGCCGGCGGTCGACGGCGGGCGTTCCGAGCCGGGGAACCGGGAAGCATCTGGCGCAGCTGGAAATCATCCCGGGAAGGTTAATTGCAGCGGTTCCTGCAGCCGGTACAGCGACTGAAATTGCGGCACCTCATTAGCGGGGAACAAACTTGCCCCTCGGCTGCAGGTCAGAGACACTCGTGGGGCCGTTTTAATGCGTCCCCACAGACAACCAAGTTCTAGTTTGGGACATAAACAAGACAAATCTCTATTTTATCCCCTTTTCTGCTTCACTTCCCAATCCGAAAGTGTCGTTTTTAAATTCTGCCAGTCCAATGATCTCCCAAACATTCACCGAATTACCGTCTGAGCTCCGTCTGACCAGGACGAGGGACGATCGAGACCACACAAACGAAGCGAGCCGCCATCTGCGCTCGTAAAAAGCACACCTGATTCACAGCGAGTCCGAGCAGATTTACGGCGTTTAAAAGGTCCGACGCGCTGTGACGACGGTTACGTAACATCGCTCGGACGTGCGGCACAGTTTCTGCGCCGCGACGTCAAAACTTGAACTTCTGTTGCGACGCCAAGAGAGAAAAAAACGCCACGTATTTCACGTCTTAAAGTCGTGCGGCGGTGAGTTTTACGACCCTCCTGGGCGTCGAGGTCACGCCGGCGAGCCCTGAGGTGGGAGCTCCTCAACCAGCTGTCCTGCAAGGAGGGGGCGGGGCATGGCGGCCAGACTCCGCCCCCGCCCCCACACACACACACACACCGTGACAGGAGAATGTGTCAAAAGAAAAATAAAAGTGTTTCTGTGAGTGTGTGATTCTTAACCTTGAGGGGGCGCCAGAGAGAACAAAGGGAGAAAAGTGGTCTCTGCTTTTATTTTGAAGGATCCTGCTCTGGTGACAGTGGGCGTTTCCATCAGTGTTTGGCTTCACTTCACTCTGACAGTGACCCGAGCCTTCAAAATAAGAGTTTCTCGTGTTTTTTCTTTGAGTTATTTGTCATGTGAACATTAACTTAACTAATATTGCTAATTTTTATAGAAGAGATAGAATAATTCTTTTTTTGTCCCACATACTGACAATAAACTCAATATTTTCTGATTTTTAGCATCAACAAGAAAATGTTTTTGGGTTATTTTTCATTGTCTCAAACTTTTCAAACTTTTGTTTTGAAATGTGCACTTTGATCACAGGAATAAACACATATTCTGCTGCAATTCTACTACAATTCATGTTCTTTCTCATGCACCAATTAAGTATTTATGGCAATTTCTTAACAATAAAGGATCAATAAATCATCTGTTGTTTGTCGTTTTGTAGCAGAGTGAATCTTTTTCGTCTTTCCCTCAAAACCAGAAACTTCATCTCTAAACGTCTGTTTCTGGATGTCACTCACTCATTTAAATTCTAATGTACACACAGTGTATATTTATACTCCTTTCAACTCGTCACTAAAGATCTCAAAGTGTTTCGATGCCGTTTTGAGCAGCCTGACAGAAACAAAGACGTTTTGTTTTTTTTTTTACATCTTTTCGCGTCGACTTTTTCTTTCAATTTCTCTCCGCGATGGAAAAACGAGGCACAATAGGCTGCGTTCCTCCGAGGCGGCGCGATGAATCACCCGAGCGCCGCTGCAACGTCTCGAGGAAGCGCTCGTCTTTTGTGAACAATATTTTCTGAGCGTCTCGGCGCTCGCGCGGCGTCTTTTTTTGGGGGCCCTGCTCGATCACTCCTCCACATGTTGGCTCGAATCGGATGTAAAGTGAAGCATTTCTGCGAGGCTGCTCCTCGTGCAAACAATGTTTGGGAAGAAACTCAAAGAGAAGCAAAGAAACGAGGAGGAAAAAAAGTCTCACCTGTCTCTTCAAGTCGTCTGTCTGCTTTTCCTCCTCTGACTCCGTCGAGGATCCGGGAATAAAAATCTCGCGTCGCCGCTCCGTCTTCTCGCAGCCTCTCCAGCGAGGTGGCAGCCGGCTCCTTATCTCATCACCTCAGCGTCCGCGGCGAGTTTCGGCGCCTCACTGAGCGAATCAGAAGCAGGAAGAGAGAGCGAGAGAGAGAGAGAGAGCGAGAGAGAGAGAGAGAGAGAGAGAGAGAGAGAGGGGGAGTGGGAGTGAAGTGCCTTTCAAAGTGTGAGCGGACGCTTCGGTCAGACCCCCACTGCTTTCAGAAAGCTCCAGCCCCCCTCCCCCCCTCCGAATGGCCGTCAGTCTCCCCCTCTCCCTCTCCCTCCCCTCCCCCTCCTCCCCCCCCCGACTTGCAGCTAATGGATGCAGCGCTCCGGCTGCAGCCTCCAAATGAGATGCCACCGTTCCCGGGAGTCACGACGAGAGCCAGCGGACGCTTGTGGTCGCGCAGGAAAATTAGAGGGGGGAAGCCGGCAAGGAGGGGAAAAGTCGGAGCCGACTGCAGACACACACACACACACACACACACACACACACACACACACACACACGCGCGCACACACACACGCAGACATCTGATTAACTGCGGTTACCATTCGCTCTTTTCTCCGGCCTGATTGAAGCTGCAGAGCTTCGCGACATTTACTCGGACTGTCAGGTCGGATTTGGGGAAATTACCGCCCGTCGGTGTTTCCAGGCTTCCCACTGAGCTTCTCCCACAAAGGACCGAATCTTTGGGTCCAGAAGCTCCTCACGCGGCGCGAGTTTTCCCAACCAGTTCATAAAAACGACAAATAAAATACGAAGAAGGTGGAGAGCGTCTCCGGTTTCTACACGTTACATCTTCGCAGACGCAGGAAACAGACACATCATTCATCCTTTTACTGCCGACTGGAAGCCGCTGCTGCTGCGATACAAGTTTGAGCACTCGGAGGGGGGGGACGGGCAGCGCGCCGCCACCCCCCCCCAAAAGACCCCCAACCCCCCCCTCCCGACCCCGACCGTTTAATCCCAGCGATTAGACGAGGATGAAGCGAGTTATCGGCTTAAGTGTTTTAGGTGAGTCCGTGCTGCTGCCATTTGCGGTTTGTTTGGCGAGGGAGATGCTCCGCCGCAGACTTCAGACAGGCGGCGGCAAGGTCGCGGCGTGGCTCAGACGGCGGCGGCGTTCGTACGGGAGCATCAGACGCCGAAGTGTTTCAGTACTTCATTAAGAAGAGACGAAGAAATGAGAGTTTCTGAAGAGATCAGAGCACAAAATGACGACCATTGACGGCCTCCGAATTAGTTCCTCATTCAGCGAGAGATTCAAACTGCAACTCGTTCACGTCAGCAAAGCTGGACGGGGAATCGAACCGCCAACCTTTGGGTTGAAAGCCAAACTGCTCAAAAGTCTGCTTGTTGGACCTCAACAAGTGAGAAAAAAGGTTCCTGGATCCTTTTACAGTGAAAGACAGAAGATCTTTCAAAATAAAAGACAGACACAATGCATAGTTGGTGTTTAACGACCTTGAGAACAAACTGCGGTCGTTAATGGACGTTTATAGAAAACTGTGAATTTCACCAACTGTTTCCAACGTTGGTTTTATTTAATAGACTGAAACTTAGCGGCAGAGCAAAGAAGATTTGTCACTTTTCATTTTGAGGGCCGTGAAGTCGAGTAAACGAAACAACAAACGACAGAGAACGGAACGAACCAATGAGATCCTGAACGACGGGGGACGTTTATAAAGCTACATTAAGATTATGTCTTTCGTAGAAAGCTGAAGTTTAAAGGACAGTTTGTAAGCAGACGACTCGACAAACGTTCATTGGAAAACAAAAAAAAAAGAACAACAAGATTCAGAGTTAAACTTTAAACATTTAAATGTCTGAATTTAGAGAAAAAACTTGGAAGGGAAGCAGGTCGTTTGAGCGCAAACCCGCAGCGAGTTGACTGGACACGTCGGAGCTCCGGGGTGTAAATGTTCGCACATCTGAAACCAGGCTGCAGTTTGCGCACGCTGAGGACACACTCATAAAATCCGTCAGCATCCATCAAATCCAATCGTCTGCGAGGCCGCGGGACTCCGGGGAGTCCGTCGGCAGCAGGACGAGAGAGAGAGAGAGTAGGAGAGAGAGCGAGAAAGAGAGGGAGAGAGAGGGGGAAGAGGGAGAGAAGAGAGAGAGAGAGGGAGAGAGAAAGAGAGAGAGAGAGCAGGAAAGAAAGCGAGAAGGAGAGGAAGAGAAGAGAGAGAGTGAGAGAGACGCAAATGGGTCAAACTGTGTGTGAACCCCCCTCCGTCTTTTAATTTAAGACCCAACATGTGTTTTGCATGTACTTCCCACTGATCACACACTCTTACATACACACACACACACACAGACACACACACACACACGCACGCACAAGGAGCATGTAGTCCAACAATCTGCTGGTGAGATTTAAGCGCGACTGAAATTATCAGTAAAATGCTAAAACTTGATAAAACGGCCATTTTTATACATGTTAAAGACACAAACTCACTCAAAAACAATCGATTTTGCATCTATACAAACAGACAGTCTGTGAATCGGTTCAGCCTCGTTAGAAAAAAAAATCAAGTTTTCCGGAAGAAAACCGTCGTTGGATTCGTCCTCGACCGTCTGTCCGCGTCTTGTAAACACTCCCGCAAAGGGAAGCTTCCTCTTGGAGGACCTCTCGTTAGTTTTTAATGACCTGCTATAAATCCGGGAGACCCGTGACACTCGCAGGACACTCGTAAGAAAAACCACATCTGCTCTCCGTTCGCTTCGTCGCAGCTGGAGCTAAATAGCGAGAATAAAACGCGATTCCGAGGCCGAAACGTCGAGGTTCATGAGTAAGAGGGCTGAAAATGCGGCGGTGTTGCCGCGACACCCTCAGATGTGGCGTCGGGTCCTCGTGACCTCCCCTCTGAGTCTGAGCAGACCGGCGGTGTCGCCGCTCGCACAAACATGCACTAATATGGCCGCGACGGCGTCCCCGACGCCGCTCGCCAGCAGCGTGGGCCTCCGCGTCGCTGCCCACTTTGTCGTGGGTTTCGCTCTAATGAGCTCGTTGCGGATTAGAGGACGCGCACGCCGGGGCACTCGTGCTGGCGACCGATCGGTTTTGTTTGGCGTTGTTAACCGCTGCGCGGGTGACGAGTTAATCCTCAGCAGGACCAATTATCCTTAACGAGATCAGCGGCAAACGATCGACTCCGCCGTTAATACCGTTGTGATGAAAAACACCGATACGCTGCCGAGTTGTTACGATGACCTCGCAAAGCTACAGCTACTTGACTTCCGAGAGCTGCTATCACTCTTTGTGTCTCCAGGCAAGAGCTGGTAACTGTTACTGTCCTGCTAAACTCCTGTTTACTGGAAGAAAAGCGTCTCTTCGAGCCTGAAGATGCCGCAGAGCCGCTGTCTCTCGCACCCCCTCCGCCGTGTCACCGCTTCGTCCTCGGCTTCTGAGCGGCTAATTTCCGGAGTTAATGGTCTTATTGAGGTGGGAGAGAAGTTATCGTCGCCAATTAACGCGAACAAAGGAGTCAAAGGGACGCGTTCCCACTTCATTCGCCGTGTCCTTTGTCGCCACTGAACGCTTCGCCGGTCTCGCGGCCGCACAGCGAGGACGCCCGGAGGTTCCCAATCGTCTTCCGGGAGCGACGCACAAAAGTCCTCCGCAGATTTCATCTCCGACTTTACATAAACTCATTTCTTGCGACTGTGTTTGACATCGTCGCTCCAATATTAAGAACTTTAGAAGCTGCAAACGAAGCTGCAAATTCGTCCTCTCTCGTGTTTCTTTTTTTTCCCGGGATAAACCCAAATGCCAGACACGTGCAGACCGCTACTGTATCCGTCTGAAAAAACCCACGGACGAAATCTTCTCGCGACTCGCGTTTCCCCAAAACACTCGAGAACAGCTCGGCTCAGACACCGGCGTCCTCCGTTGCGTTAATCCTCTCTCGAGTGTCGCTGACATTCTCGCCAAACTCAGACAAAGGAGCTTGTGAGTGTTAAACAACGGTCAGTCCCGGCGCGTTTTTGGCTCGTTCTCCTTTGATCGCCTCCGCTCGAGAGCTCCTCTCCGTCATCGTTTGGTCGTCTTCAGCTCGACTGAGAAACGCAGATGTTCCCGATTGGCTTTTAACGTCATCTTCTCGGTCTTTCCGCCTTCCAGGTTTATTCGGAGACTTTTCAGGAACGCCACACCCCGACCGCGGCCTTAAAACGGCCAAACTGTGGCGAATCGGGAAAATCACTTCACTCCAGCGAGGACGGAAGACTTCACGTCTTGAGATGCAACGGTACAACGAAAGATCAAGGATATAAACACTGTTACTATGGAGGAAAAAGAGGGAGTTTCTCTTTCCGCTGTCGACGTGTCGTTGTTGGCTTGAAGAGACGTTTAAACATGAAGCGCAGAGCGATTTTGAGCTGATTAAACGAAACTTTTGCGTCATTTTTGCAGCATTTCCTCATCAGACGAAAAGAAACCGGCTCCTTTGATTTGCCAAAACATCCCAGTGAAGCCAAACACTGGTGGCAAGCAACAGGGAGGTTTCCAGGTTCTGCGCCAGTTTTTCTACCCCCCAAAACAGGCAGGCAGGCAGAGCCTCGGGGTGTCCCAATCATCTTTGAGACCCACTTGGGTGTCAGGGACGGCGATCCATCACCGGCGGCTTCACAGAGCCGGATAATGAGCTTCTTGTCACAGTGACTCGGATTGAAGTCTGGGGGGGGCGGCCCTCCAGGATCGGATCTTGCGCAGAGCGTCTCTCTGGACGCCTGCAGAGCTTCACTCGGGTCCCGGCATGCGGCACCTCGCGCACGTGCCCGAAAAAAAAAAAAAAGAGCCCTGAGATGAATTATAAGCGAGTTACAACGGCGCTTTCCAGCAGGGCCTCCTCATTCCAGCGCTCCACGGTGGGAGATGGACGCTCTTCACAGAGGCCACTCGGTCTGGCCTTGGTTAGCAGCTACTCAGCTCTTTCATGCGCACAGCGGACGGGAGGAAGGGGGCAGGGGGGGGTTGGGGGGGACGGAAAGTATGTGAGGCAGCGCGGCGAGGAGAGCGATCACCGCCGCGCCGTCTTCCACGCTGACCTCTGCAGAGTTTCACGTCCACGAGAAACAGTCAGCGGTGAGTCCGCGAGAAAGGTCACACGAAAGAGCTTTAAATCAAACTCCGTGACGCTTCGAATCACGCCGACTTCGCGACTTCAAAAAACAGACCAGGTCAGAGGAAACAAAAACCCAGGAGGAACTCTAGGAACTGGCCACCAAACGCCAAGACGAAGATGCCCTTCTCCTCCTCCTCTTCCTCCTCCTCCAGCTCGGACGGAGAAGTTCATGAGAAGCGTATTTCCAAACAGCTGCTTTGCGCTCTCAGAGTTGGGACTGACGTCAGTTGAGTCGCTCCCGGATAAACACGTCTGGTTAAGTGAATTCGATTATTGTCGAAATAGATGCGAAACATCAGTGAAGAGGAGCTTGTGAACCTCTCCAATTCCCCGAAACTTCACAGTGAAGCCAAACAACAATACACGGAACGCAGGAGGCTTCAAAATAAAAGCGCCGAAGAGGACCAAGAGGATCCTGGAAGCCCAGCTCCAAACGGCGCCAACTTTCGTCCCGCTCGTCTGACTCGCGAAACATGTTGCCATGTTTGAGCGTGTTTATCTCCAGAAAGGCTCTCGGGCAGAACTGGCGAAGGGAACGCCACCTTTAGCCAGCGAGCCGATGAAACCCGTGTTTAGAAAAACGCTGCGTGACCTCCTCGGGAAAAAGAAACAAACTCGCCCGCTTCCAGTTGATGCGTTCCTCGGTGCCAAATCCGAGCTGCAGAAAGCGCCGTCGAGCCAAACGCAGCGGCGCTCGCGCACGGACGTCTGGGCCGAGTGAAGCTCGTCCAAACATGAGGTCAGAGGTTTGGTGGTCTGAAGTCCTTGCGGGGCGGGGGGGATTTTGCCCCCCCAGAGCTGTATGTGGTCGCAGCGAACGACCACAAGGTCGTTTCTAACGGACATGATGAATCGGCTCCGCCGCCACAAAAGTCCAACACGCCCTCCTTTACGTCGCATTAACCCGCTGAAGCCCCGACCTCGATGACTAACCCGGGACGCGCTCAAAACAATCCGCCGTTGCCGTGACAACCGCCCAGCCGCCCTCAGATGTGGGAGGCAAAATGGAAGTTACTCACACGTGGCGCCGAAAACGACGTCTGAAGCTGGAAAAAAAACAACCAAAAAACGTGAGCGGGATGCTGTGGAAACAGTGAAGTTCTAGATGCAGCGGATCTATAATCAGTTTGTAGGTTAACCCTGATGGGAGTGTCAGTATTGGAGCCCGGCGATCTTCAATAGATCAGACAGATCGTTAAAAAAAAAAACGCAGCAGAAATGAGAGAAACGTGCAAAGAGAGACCGTCCAATCATGAGACAGCATTCCCCGGCGTGATATTAACCATAAATTTGAAGTCAATAGAAAAAGAAGGAACCAAAATAAACTATATACTCAAACTAGAGTTGTCACGATACCAAAATGAGCAACCACGATACTATATCAAACAAAGTATCACGGTTCCGGATAGTATCACGATATTTTGCCTTTTTCTGATTATTATCTTTATTTTTTTATTATTACAGTTATAAATACTTATTAAATAACTTCTAATGTTTGTTGCATAAATAAACATAACACTGGTGAAGTAAAAATTTAACTAAAACAAATATTGTTAATGAACAAAAGCCAAAAATAGTTCCAAACAGCTTGTGCACGGCTAGATCGCTTGTTTTATTTCTATCGACTTGATAGACTTCCTTCTTGCCAGTTAAAACACGCCAACAGCCAATCAGCTTTAAACACAGGCGGGCCCAGCGTGCGGAAACAGCCAATCACATCCCCAGACGTCACTCGGAAGCCGCAAACAGCCAATCATTCAGCAGCTAAGTAGTTAGGTTGCAGTATACTACAGGGAGAAGCCGGTGGGAGAGTAGAGGCGGTCGCTAGTAGCGGAAACTGGCACCAGGTCGCAGTAATTCGTAGTACCGTCGTCTCTAAATTGTAGTATAGGAGTAACAGCTATGATTTGGCACCACGGTGTACCGTGTGTACCGCGCGACTCTCGTCCAATCACGAGACAGGATTCCCCAGCGTGACATTAACCATAAATCCGAAGTCGATACTAGTAAATCGGTTTATACTCGATCCAAAATAAAATCGGATCGGAGCCCAAAACGTCCGATCGGATCTCTGAAAATCTCATCTGTCGCATCGTTTACAGACCAAACGGCGAAGAAGATAATGAGACAAAAGTTCCGACGCGGCGACGACAGACACTGCGAAAAGCCTCACTCGTCACGTTCGCGCTCAACGGACTCGGGCTCCTTCGCTTGATTGATTCTGAGCTTAGAGAAATGTAAACGGCGGCCGGACACAGTTTATGCTACCGCGTTTTGTTTTTTAAAGAGCCGGCGGCTCCACGTGCCGCCCCGGAGACGTTCTCCCGCCCGAGCGTCCTCGTGACAAACGGCCCGTCCCGCTTTCCAAACGAAACCGGAGCTGGGAACGCTCGCTCCGGGTTTGCGTCCGGCATCCGTCTCCGTTTGCCTTGAACTCGCCATCCGTCTTCTGAGGGGGGGGGGGGGGGGGACGTGTGAGAACCATGGCGAGGAACACACAAACATCCCCGCCGTCGAGGGGAAGCGGCACGCCGCCGCCGCCGCGAACCAGATGTGCTCACACAGCAGCCGGCTGTCACTCAGCTCCCTCACAACAACCAGCAGGAGTTGATTAAAAGTACTGATATACAGTAAACGTGTATTTTTCTACTTCTAATCACTCTGTCGAGTCCTTATTACAGATAGGAATAAACTAAAAGACTCATGATGAAAGATTTTGACCATAAACAAGACAAAAATACTCGGTTTCACTCGGAATACGTCACTTAAGTACTACAAATACAGCAAAATGTAGAAAATACCTCAGTTTCCATACAGGAAGGAGTACTTTCCACTTAACGAACGGCTTCACTCGACTCTAACGAGTCCAAAAAGAAAAAAAACAGACGCGTGCAGGTTTCCAGTCGATCGCTCACCGCGCGAGACGTCTCCAGAAACGTCGGCGGCGATCCAGCCGCGGCAGGTGAAATCTGGTCCGAACCGAGGAGAAGTTTCCGTCACGGGAAGCCAGAAAGCCCCGGAGCGCCGCGCGTGACGATCCAGGCGGCAGCGCCTCAAATCCAGCGGCGCCTCGGACGCCCGGCCGTCTCCGGAACCCAAGAGGGCATCGATAAGCGGCGGATTTCGCTCCTGAGCCGCACAAATTGTTTGTTGGTGTTCTCGGTGGCCGACAGTCGCTGATATGTGCACGGGGTCATCTGGCTCCCTGCAGGAAGTCTGCGCCATAAAGAAGCCAAAATCAATACTGGTAATAAGCCATCAGCGGAGCAAAAGAGGTCAGCGCTTCCAGACAGAGAGAGATTAGAGCTGGCGTGCTCGTCTGGGCGCGGCGGGCTGAGCGCTGCCGCGCTGCGAGGCGACTCTGACGCCGGGACGTAGAGGCGGCGCTGCGAGAAACGCGGAGTCTCCGCGATGATTGCGGGCAATCTAAGAAAGATCCAGATTACGGAAGTTTGAGTCGTTCGAACGACTCGTTTTCGTGGGAGATCAGACTGGAATTTCACTCAGAAACGGCCAAAATGACAAGACATAATTCAGATCAGATTAAGAGTTAATCTGATTACTTATCGTCTAGAAAACTGCAGCGATCGACGGTTAATTAAGGCTCTGAAAAATAAACGACTTTCTTGTTTATTAGTGACTCAGTTTGAAGTCAAACTGAAGTATTTCATTAGTTTAACCGGAAGATTGATGTGGAACGAAGCATGTTTTCCCTCCGGCCGCCGACCTCTGAGAAACACATAACTCTGCCGTTTCCAAGGCGACGGTGATGAAACATACCTGCGTGTGTTGTTGTCAGAGGCAACGCCGACACGGACGCTCTTCCTAGAAAGGGGAATCCCGGGAAAACTCGAGGATTTCCCTCCTTCG
>JASSRZ010000083.1:11978892-11989766 GCA_032164315.1 Malacoctenus gilli | reverse complement strand
AACAGAAAGGGGGATCTGCCCGGAAGAGGTCTCGAACCCCCCCCCCTCCCCCCCTCACCTTCTCCTCACACGTCAGAGTGAAAACCGGGCCAAAACCTGTCGTTTGAACGCCGGTGACGCTGACTGATGAGGAAGGAAAGTGAAGTATGTGTAAATAGCACCTAAAGGGGAACACCACCCCCCCTCCTCCTCCTCCTCCTCCTCCTCCTTTTGGCAGCATGACCGCAAGGGGTGGGGGGGGGGGGGAGACGGCGTCAGGCATGAAGTTGCTCCAGCAAACAGCCAAACATCTGAATAACTGTCACTTTGAGCGACTGCAGACGCACAAAAACAACCAGGAAGCTGCAAAACCGACAGGAAACGGCCACAAACCGGTCACGAAACGACTCTGCAGCGACATCAGCTGACTTTTCCCAAGCGTACACGAAAAAACAGGCCTGAAATGAATCAAAAAGAGATCGATTATAAAGAGAAATTGAAGGTAATGAGGAGAAAAGAGAATAAAATGACCAAACAGGCTCGGGACAACATCTGTTTTCTCGTTTTGCGTCCGCGTAAACTCGGAAAACCGACACGTTGATTCAATGATTGGAAACGTCCGTCCGTGTTTGTGCAGTCGAAGACAAACGGCCGAGCCGCGCTTCAGCTGGAGTTTGAGTCAAACACACACGCGAGCCGCCCTCAGCGTTCCAAACGATCGTCCGAGACGATTCGCCGGCGACGCTCGCGAGTTCTCGTCGCATCGCGAGCAGAACCGAGCGTCGGGGAGGAGGAAGCGAAACCGGAGGGTCCGTCTCTCAGCGCCACGTCTGGCCCTGGTATCCCAGAGCTAATTAGTCATGCAGGCCGGCGCGGCGATAAATCCGTCGTCCCGCCGCGCGCAAACCATCGGAGAAACGACAGGAAGTGAGCGGACACACACTCGGGCCGCGCCATAAATCACAGCACCAGATTAAAAACAGACACAGCCGTGATGAGAGCCGGGGACGAGGACGCCCCCCCCCCCTCCCCCCCGCCGTTCACACAGAACATCACAACAAGGAGGAGTTTCTACTGAACACTCTGCTGCTGTGTGATTAATGTACAAAAATACAAGAAATCGGGAGGAAATGAAGACACTTCAGACTCCAAATGTAAATCAGGGGCTCTAATAAAGGCTTAAAGAGGTCGAATTACAAAGATTTGATGGATCGTTCTGGAAAAAAACGAACGGTTCTTTAAAATTATTGTTAAAAATTGAGAAATAAGTGAAAATTCTCTCTAAAAAGCTCAGTTTTATATCCTTGTATCAACACTTTTATGCAGTTGTGACCAATAAAACAAAGGAAACCCCCCGAAAGCGTCTTTTTCTGCCCCTTGCCACGTTTTCCTTTTGCTCTGACCTCTTGCTCGTCCTCGCCGCCACCGCCGCCGCTCCCCGGGCTCCCTCCTCTTCCTCCCACTCCTTCCTCCTCTGCTGAGTGAGGCGCTGCAGCGACGCAGAGCGGAAACGAGCTGTTTATTGGACCAGGTAGACTTTCGACGGCGCCTCGGCTGACGACGCAAACATCGACTCCTGCAGAACAACGAAAGCAACAGTTGTTATGCAAGTGTTCGCATGAGTGCTAACAGTGACTGAAACGTTAAATTTAGCATCGTGCTAATGCTAAAATGCAGAATTAACATTCGAATAATTAGCATGTGAGCTAGCATTCGCTGAAAACTTACATTTAGCATTGCGCTAATGTTAAAATGCTTAAAATTTCAAAAGATTGCAACATTTCTCATTTGCAGTAGTGTTAGCATCATTAGCATGAGAGCTAGCATTCATTTAAATGTCATAGTTAGCATTGCGCTAATATAAAATGCTTAAAATTTGAAAAATTGCAACATTACTCATTAGCAGAAATGCTAACATCATTAGTATGAGAGCTAACATTCATTTAAATGTTATCTTTAGCGTTTTGCTTATATCAAATGATAAAAAATTCATACAATTGCAACGTTTCACTTGAGCAGTAATATCTGGTTCATTAGCATTACAGCTAACATTAGTTTACAGCATAATTAACCGTAATTCTGTGGTTTAAATGAGAGCTAACGTTAACTAATGTTGCTATTAACATGTAAACCAACATTAGCTTCAGCGCAACTTTCACCAACAAAGCTCCAGTTGGTGTTTTTTCCGTTTCCGTCTCAGCGGCGGGTCACGCATGCCAACGGGCCGCTGAGGGGCTGAACTCGAACGCACCGCGGCCTTCGCTCGGAGGTCGTTCGGGGATTTATAGGCTGAGAGAATTACGACGGGGGTTCGGGTGAGGATGAGGGTGAAGGTGAGGGAAGGGACGAGGTCAGAGGTCGCGGAGAGCACCGGGCTCCGGCGGGAACACAGAGACGCCGCGAAACGAGCCCAGAAAAGGAGTGAAATAAAGAAAATCCGAAGGTTTTGGCTGAAATCTGCGACGTTTCGATGGAAACGATTCAAAACGAGCTTCAAACGCGGCGTGTTTGCGGCATCCGGCGCTCCTGCGACACCTTTTTTTTCCTCGTTTCCAGCGCGGCCGTGTCAGGAGGCCGATAGCCATCTGACCAGGAAACACTAAATCACAGATGAAACAGCGGGGGGTTTGTAGGGGGGGAGGGGGGAGGGGGGGGAAGCAGTAAATCACGGCCCACAAAGGCCGCGCTGAAAGCGCTGGAACGCCGCTCCGCCGTGAGATCGTCCCACCAGCGCCGCCTTCAAAGCCACCGCCGGCAGGAAGCTGTCGTTCCCATTTCCTGCCCGCTCCTCCGCCCCCACACGGCGTTGATGGAGGGGAAAAGGGGGGAGGGGGGGGCGGCGGCGGCGGCACACGAGCGAGTGTGAGGGAAAGTTTTTGGTGGGATATTTTCTTCCTCCCAAGGACGAGCGGAGCATTTTTTTGTACGTGCGATGAAAACAGACGGCGAGGACACAGGAATCACGTTGGCACGGCGGCGAACTCCGGCCTGGGACGGAGCTGTCGTCGTGGAAACAGAAGTTAAACAAAAGGAGACAAAGAGCGCTTCCCAAACGAGTGAGTAACTGATTACTCGTAGCAGAGTTAGTAACTTTCTCCACTTTCTCTCCACCGTTTCTCCCTTCGGCTTCAGGTGAGCGGCGCCTCATCCGGGCACGTTTGATTTGTCATTTTTCGCCGGGAACGCCGTCAGCGCGCGTGAACCCCATTAGCCCCGGATCACCAGACTTGTTAGTGGCGACACCCGCAGGGATAATTTACCGCCCCCCGGCGCGGGCGGGGCGCGTTTCTCCTGGCGGGTAATGGAGGCGATCCATCCTTGCTGTCAGCGCTGGAAAACACTTTGTTTTCCACGGACAGGTTTGTGCGGAGGACGCGGCGGCGGCGGCGGCGGCGGCGGCAGGGGGGAGGTTTCAACGGCGGCACGGAACAACGAAGCCATTTGTACAGATAGTAAATATTAAATTTAGGTTAAGAGGACGAATATCTTTGAGTTTAGGACAAATAAAAAGCTTCAACAGCGAGTTTGAATCGTGGAGGAAATCGGCTTGAATTTTAGCTGCTTTTCAAAATAAATCGCAGCATTTTTGTGCTTTTTTCCTCCTGGAAGTAGATTCACGTCGCCGCAGCAAACGGTATTTATTTGGACTTTAAATTTAATGTTTCACTTTATTCTTTAAAGTAAAAGCGAAGAAACAACAATTCGTCTCCTCCTCGTTTCCTTCCCTCACGTCCACCGACTCCCCCCCACCCCTCTGACTCCCCCCCCCCCTCCCATAAATCCTGGGACAGCGGCGCTTTAATGGATAATTAATTGATGCTGCTGCAGCACTGAAATAAGACGATAAATTACGACACAGGCCGGCGTGCTGTGTCAGTGTGTGTTGCTAATGGCCCTTCAGGGCCAGGGCAGGAGGCTAATAAATTAGACAGGTATTAACTAGTGTGTGCTAAGTAGCCCGCCGCCACTCGCTACCATGAGGAGGAGGAGGAGGAGGCGGAGGAAGAGGAGGGGAATAAAAGAAGAGGGATGATGGCAGTGTTTAATTTTTAATAATTCGCGAAAACTTTATTTTAGCGCCTTAATTAACACGAGTTACGTTCGACATTCGGGCTCTCATGAGGCGATGGTACCAGCTAACAGGTACTTTTTCCAATACCTATCGAGCCTGAGTTTCCAAACGAGCTGAGTCAGGCTGAAGCTGTGATGTCATCAGACTGCCGGCCTTTGATTGGTAGCCATAGCAACATCGTAATAAAGCGAGACACTGATCTTTCTATGACTGGTAACCACAGCAACGTCATAATAAAGCGAGACAATGATGTTCTCTTTGATTGGTAACCATAGCAACTTCGTAATAAAGCGAGACACTGATCTCTTTGATTGGTAACCATAGCAACATCGTAAAAAAGCGAGACACTGATGTTCTCTTTGATTGGTAACCATAGCAACATCGTAAAAAAGCGAGACATTGATGTTCTCTTTGATTGGTAGCCATAGCAACTTTGTAATAAAGCGAGAAACTGATGTTTCTATGATTGGTAACCATAGCAACATCGTAATAAAGCGAGACACTGATGTTCTGTTCGCAGCTTTGGTCCCTTTGACCTTTCACACCATGGAGTACGTGCACCAGAGTTCACTTGCAAGTGAACCGAGACGCACATCCTCACGTGGACCAGAGTTCACTTAACGCGTTCACACCAGAGACCAGACGGACCGAACTGATCCCGGGTCAGCCCGACGACCTCGACAAGACGTTGGGAGGTCGGTCTGAGAGACACGAGGACGTGACGTTTGGTTAAAAAAACGCCTCTTGGTGCCAGATTTAGACACATGTGTGGAAAAACCTCGGCTTAGTAAACAAGGACAACGACGACAACAACATCTCCCTAATCCCATTTTAATGGTTGTCTGATTAAGAAGTGACAGGGATTAGCATGTGTGTGGCGTAAAACGCAGATCTGCTCACGGGGAGAGAAGAAGAAGAAGAAAAAAATCCCTAATACGGAAGAAAGAAAAAGCGGGAAAAATGGCGGCGAGGCGGCGTCACGTCGCTCCGATTAAAAACGCCGCGGATCTCTCATCTGCGCCGTCGGGCTAACGAGCGGCTCGGCGGCGCTTATGTAGATAAAAACTCCCCCTGATTGATTCCAACGGCCCATTGGAAGCTGCTCCACTGCACCTTATTGATCGCGGCCCGCCGCTCCAAAACGGCTAATTAATAACCATAATAAAAGTGCCACAGCTCATTAAAATCAACCACAGCAGGCTGAACGGCGCTCCGCCTCACCCGCGCCCTCCCCTCCGCCTCCCCCGCTCTCCTCCGTGTGTTTAAATCACGCCGCTTTCTTTGGGTTTTTTTTCCCTGCACGCTGCCCAACTCCTGACGGTGACGCCGGCAGAGACGCGTCCTCCCCCGTCCGGGATAATGACAGCGTGCTCGCTGCCCACCGCCGCTCCCTTGCTCGCCGTTTTCATCCCTTTGTCTTCGGGTGTTTTTTATGGTCGCCGTCGCCCACGCGCTCAACACGTCACAGGGTCAGTTTGCCTCCAACTACAGAGCTGCTTTTTTATTACCCGTTCGCTCGTCTCACCTGACGTTTGGCCTGAAATCTGAGAACACAAAGTATCGTTCAGGCGCTTTTTTATTTGACTTTTAACTTTTACGCCTTTTTAGTTCCGAAACTTGATTTCTGATCGGAATTGTATCTAATTTTTCCTTGAGTTTGTTAACTTTCAGTTTTTTGGCACCATCTCGTTTGAGTTTTTACCAAAATCCGTCACTAGAGGGCGCTACAAACGTCATCGTTACAAGTAGGAAAAGTTTTATTTAAATTGCAGCTAACTTTTTGTGCGATTGTTTGAAGTGTCAAAAGAAACTAAATTAATAAACTTTCAAGAAGCAGCAGACCTGCTTGAAGCTTTTATTTTGGAGAGCACCAACTTCCTTTGTTTTTTTGAACATATTTTTTCACGTGTGCTTACCACAAACGCCACGAGATGGCTCCACGAAAGTAAGCACGCCACGTTTTCCTTCGAGTACTTCAAGTTCGGACTCTCGCGGCACGTCAACGTTGACCGTAACTTGTGAGGCGCGAGGCGGCCGTGACTCCCGGCGCTCTATTTCCCGCCGTGGCCGCGCCGCGTCCCACTGAGGTGAAGGAGAACGAGGGTGTCTGAGCTGAGGCGGCGGCGGCAGCGGCGGCGGTGATAAAGCTGTTTGACTATGTCATAAGCAGCCCCGCTACCCCCCCCCCCCCCCCCCCCGCCCGCCCGCTCCACCGAGAAGTGGAGCGCTTAATATATTATCGGCGGACACGAGTGACACCGCCGAAAGACGGAGTGCCCGGTGGCGAGCTCCCGCAGCCCGGGACCTGAAACATTCCTCCATATTTCTCGCCGGCTGTCAGGTGGTCTAATAAAGCGGGGCGAGTGGAGGGACGGCGCAGCGGCGGAGGCTGGATGAAGTATCTGGCGCTGATGTAATACGGCGTATAAATCTGATTTAATTACCCGGCGTGGGGACAGGCTGGAGGAGCCATGACGGGATTTATTGGGTCTTAACTTGGCATCTTAACGACTTTGTGCTTTTAATATCATTACCCTGTAATTTATTCTTTTCCGTGCGCGCGCGCTCACACCGCCGCGCCGCCGCCGCCCGACGCACGCCGCGCAACTCGTAATCTTTTTAAGCGGCCGGCTTTGCGGATCACGCGACTCCGCCGCCCTGACAGCTATTGATCCATAAACTCCCACTTTGGCTCGTTCCCGGGACGCCGTCGCGGTACGTCACCGGGGGTGACGCCGCCGATGCCGGCTTCGTTTAGGAGCCGCGCTCACGCTTCATCACCGTTGAGGCGAACCCGCCAGGAACTGAGATACTGAGGTAGCGAACTGCAGCTCAGAAACACTGAGACCAACTGTTCTTCTGGCCAAAAGGTTCCAGTGAAGCCAAACACCCAACGAGACTTCAAGGTCCAACGGAAACAATAAAAGTGACAAGAAAACGTTTCTTTGTTTGAACAATCGAAGAAATTCTCTTGAAATCTGAACTTCCTGACGTTCGACTTCCCGTCGACCTCCCGTCGACTTCCTGTCTTCACAATATTTCACTTTTTACCGCCATGATGCATCTCCTAAAAACACAATCTGTTAAGAAAGTTGAGGAGAAAACAGGCTTTTCAAAATAAAACAAACGACAGTTTCTCGTAACACCGAGACAGGAAACGCAACAAGTTGGACACTTCTGGTTTTCTTTCAGCTCGTCTTCATCCCGCCTCCCCCTTCAGTTCAGGCTGTCAGCTTAAGCCGAAAGAGACAAAAAGTTGCTCAAATAGAGAAAAATCAGGAGTAGGGAGAGACGAGTGAAGGCAGCGGCGCTTTTCCACGTTCCCTTCGCCTGCCGTTCGGCGAATCCATCCACTTAATGCAATATCCTAAATGGCTGCCGCGTGGCGCCGCTGACACTGACGGATGCGCTTCGCGGCCGCCTGCCATCCGATGTCGGACGCAGTTGATTGATGTCGCCGCTTCTGAAGCTTGTAACTGGCGACGGCGAGCAACAACAAAAGTCTCTCTCCGGCACGTCGTCGCTTGGCGTTCGGAGGCCAACAAACAACTAAATAATTTACCGAAACGCCAACACGAGGTCAGTCGGGGACATTTGTTGTGCATTTAATCGGTCGAACTGCTGTCGATGCGGTCAAACGTCTTGAGAGACGTGAATAAGATACTAACGTGTCAAAACCGCTTGGCGTCCACTAACATTTCTATAAAATGTGACCAAAAAAAGTCGACAAATCCCTGAAATTCATATTTTTAGATGTAAAATTGAATGTTTTCATTCTGATCCATCTGAAAAAGTCTGAAACTTTCTCAGTTTTCAAACATCCAACTTTAAAATTGAGAAGAAAAAGTTAAGCAAGCGTTCTGAAGCCGCCGCTAACGTGACGTTTCCTCGCCGACCGTTTAATTTCCTCCCCGTTTAAAAGCTTTTATTACGCCGGCTGTATTTCATCCGATGAAGTACGCGCTCTCTGTTTTGGCTGCGTTTTAAAAATACTTTCCTCGTGTGGCGGAAGAACCTCGATAGATCACATGGAACCAGATTTATTGGGTTCGATTGTGTCTAAAGAGCTTCGCGCTCCGTCGGGATTTGGTTCCATTACGTTTGTTTTTGTTGCTCTCTGGAGACTTTGTTTGTTTTTGCAGCTTTTCTGACTTTGACTACTTTTCATGTTCAACACGCGTTATTTCAGGTCGCACATGCTTCATGTCTTCTTCTTCTCTGAATTGCCGGCAGCGTTACAGCGCCGCCAACTGGCCGGACAAAGACACTGCAAAGAAATAGTTGGGATGACTTTTCTGGCTTCATTCTTCACTGAACAACACTGCAAACGGGAATCAGGTGAGGTGAGGTGCCAGCACGACGGCCTGCCCCGTCGCCACGGCAACGCGTGGCCCCGCTATCAAAAACACGCCATGCACGTCGGCGCCAAGGTCAGCGCTTGGACGAAGAGGAACTGGCACTCCTCGCCCTCGCTGGGCGGGCGAGGGAGGAAGGGGGAGGGTCTGTGGCCGACAGGAACCCACAGAGAGAGAGAGCGAGAGAGAGAGAGAGAGAGAGAGAGAGAGAGAGAGAGAGAGAGAGCGGCGGTCCGTCACAGGGCGGCCTCGCGGCCTTGGACGGCGGGCGGGAGCGACCGTGGCGGCGGCGCCGCGGCGCTACGAATAGCAGGAGAGGAAGTGGAAAAAGCCGAAAGTTCGTGGAAATATTTGCAGCGTCTCGTTTCGTGTTTTTTTTTCGGAAAGTTTTCCCTCCTTGAACCGAAGTTTTGTGTGTAATCAGTAAGTAACTCGTTACTCTCTGAAGTACTTCCACTACAATGACACTACAGATGTAGTAAAGTCCAAAAATAGATGTAAAAATGAGTGATTTTACTCAGTTTACACAGTTCGTGCAGCTCTGGATCTCACCGAAGGCTCCATCTATCAAATACTCCCGAGTAAAAGTACCTGGAGGAGTGAGTTTCCTGTGTAGCTCAGCGGCAGACAGACGCCCAGATGGCCCGGCGAACACGGCGGCTGTCTGAGGTGTGTGTTTTCTCTTCACATGTGGGTTTGCGTGTGTGTGGCCGCCGCCGCCGCCGCCGCCTCCGCCGTGTTGTACACTGTGTGTAAGTGCTGCAGGTGATTTATGGCGCCTGTCTGCCTCTGCCAGCAGTTTGTCTCTTCTAGCATGGAGGATGAATGGCCCACTGTCAGCCCTGCCTCCACCTCTCCCACCGCTCGCTCTCTCAAATTACCTTTCTTCTCCTCCTCCTCCTCCTCCTCTTCCTCGACACTATCTTATCTCCTCTGCATGTCATCCCGGCTTCCTCCCGCCCGTCCTCTCCGCCGCTCACTTAGCTGATTTGATGCGTCTCCCCCCCCCGCCCCCCCTTTCGCCCGGCGACCCTCTCGCCCTCTCCCATCTGTCAGGCGCCGCCGTCTCCGGTCGCGGATCGGCGGATGTGCCTCCACCGAATCCCGACCTCTGGTTCCGGGGGACTCTTCAGTCGCTGCCGGCGTCTCGGCGACACGTTTCACCCCCCCCCCCCCCGCCCCCCCGACGTGTTTAGTGGAAGTCGCTCCGAAGGTGGTCTCCATCCTCATCGCCGTCAGGCAACATGTCCAAACACAACTGTTCAAAAGGATGTTTTTGCCTCTTTAAAGCTGATTTTCTTGATTCACAACATCACAGTGAAGCCAAACGCTGGCCTTCAGAATAAAAGCACAGGGCTTTTGTCCAAAGCTGCTCTAGATTCACATAGTTCGAAGCTATAAAACGTTTTATTTGTGTTGCGCTTTTCAAGACACTCTAAGATACTTCACAGGTTTACAGCAACACCATAAAATACTTCAATACTTTACAAATTAAAAGCATTTTCGAACAGTTTTGAGTTGTTCCATCTCATTCCGATTTTCTTCGATGACCTCCGCGCAGGCAAAGCCTCGGGCACCCCTTCAAGGGGGCCTGAGACCCCACGATCGAAGTGCCAAAAAAATGACGTGAACTTTTTAACACAATAAAGCACGAAAACCTTCAATTCATGTTCCGGGGTGCCCGGAAAAGCACAATAATGTCCTAAATTTAAGTAAATAAAAAGTCACATCTGTACACAGTGTAACCAGCTCGTAAAGGAAATAAACAACGAGGTTTTCTGTCGTTTATTTATGACTAATTCTGACACTTTTTGATCTTTTTGGATGTAAATAACGTGCCGTCGTTGACACCTTTGATCGCTTTGATGGCAAGGCCTCACTAAAGAGGAATAATTCACTTATAGGCTGAAATCGTATCCGTGGTGTCACCGCAGGCCGGACACGTGACGTAACCCCCCCACCCCCTGCCGCCCCGGCAAGCACTTTACAAACAAACGTAAGCAGTTTTATTGATGGGGTAATCCCAGACTGATGAATGGCCCAATAATCAGCCCCAACCTGCAATAAATCAGCCGCCGATCGATCGCGCCGCGGCTCTGCAGCCGTGGCCGGATCATTACCGTGTCACTGTATATCTGCCATTAGCGCGGGTGGGCGGCGGGAGGGCGGCGAGGAAGAGGAGCGGCCAGAGGGGGGGAGAGGGGGGGAGAGAGAGAGAGAGAGAGAGAGAGAGAGAGAGAGAGAGAGAGAGAGAGGGAGAGAGAGGGAGAGAGAGAGAGAGTGAGAGAAAGAGAGAGCGAGAGAGAGAGAGGGGGAGAGAGCAAAAGAGAGAAAGAGTGAGAGAAAGAGTGAGAGAGAGAGAGAGAGTGAGAGAGAGAGCGAGAGCGCAAAAGAGAGAGAGCAAGAGAGAGAGAGAGAGAGAGAGAGAGAGTGAGAGAGAGAGCGAGAGAGCACAAGAGAGAGAGCAA
>JASSRZ010000083.1:11918033-11931875 GCA_032164315.1 Malacoctenus gilli | reverse complement strand
AGTCTGTATTTTGGTTCCATTTTAGCCATGTTTTTCCCAGAATTTATGAAAAATCCATCACTGAAATCGTTTAAAACCGAAATAAACTGGTAGAATTAATAAAAGAAGTTAAAATGACACAAGATGTGATGGGTAAATATTGTTTAATGACACCACAGCTGCGTTAAAGCCACCAGTTTGAGCGGTGACTGAGTTATCTGGAGGTTAGTGGGAACAAACGGCTTGCTGGGCCTGGATGACGAGGTTCGCATCGCGATACATTTATTGTCGTTCTCCTTTGTGAAAATCGGAATTTCCGACTTCCTCCCATCGCCGGCTGCCAACGTGTGATCGTGCACGAACCAAACGAAGCAAATCGGCGCCGTTTATCGACGAACTCCAACTTTGTGGCCGCGATTTGTGCAGGAAAAGACGCATTACGTGCAGATTTTTCTGGAACGAGCTAGCTCGTTAGCATTACTTAACATCCTGGATTCACGGGAGTTTGAACCTTTAAACTACGTCCGCTCTATTTCCGGGTATCGTTAAGGTTGCGTTCGATAAATAGCGGCACGTTAAGACGCGGAACGGGGGTGTTTCGGGGTGTCGCTGGGCCCCGGGTGCAGCCGAAACGTTACGTGACGGACACACAAACACTCACAGCGTTTTGGGCTGCTCATCGTCCATGTTGCTTGACTTGGCGGGCCGAAAACGAGACGCAACCCCGGGAGCAAATCCACGACTGTGGCGGGCAGCTGCCGGTCGCACCGTCCGCTGGCTGCTGTCGTTCGTCGGCGGTCGTCGGTGTTGTCGTTACGAAGCCCGAAGCTGGTTTTTGCCCGCCGATGCTAGCAGCTCCACAGTGAACAATAGAGGCAGCCGACAAAGATGGCGGAGCGACCGGGGGCCGAGCCGGAACGCGCATGCGCGGCCGTTCGGCGAGAGCAGGCTCGATTACAAAATAAAAGCGAGGATACGAAAACAAGTTGGACTCGCGAAAACCACTTTAATTCAAATAATTATTGATTATTTTGATTTTTATCAACACTTTCTTTCATGTCTGTCTTTGTCCTGGATTTTCAGGGTCTAAATTTGATTTAAACCATTCAAATAAAGATAAAAACGTGATGTGGGCTGAGAGTAAATTGCTTCCAAGTAACGTCTCTTCTCTTACACCTCTTAAAAACCTATTTCCAAATACAAAATGACTTTATAGTTGACAGTTTACCTTCAGAGAAACCCAAACTTTGACCCTCAGAAACCCTAACCTTGACAGAAACCTGATCTGAATTACAAATACGAATCCTTAACATAATAATTACCAGAAACCATAACTCAGAAGCAGCTCAACTGAACATAAACGTATAATTTCCAGGTTCTTTTCAGAGGATCCAGCTTGTAGAAAAGTTAAAAACCCTGAAATCGGAGAAAAAGTACTCGCTTTATATCCAAGTTTTTCATGGCATAGAAAACCTGCAGTGTTGCGATTTATTTGTGTAATATTCACCAACTGAGGGTAACAGAAGTGTCGCGATATGACGAAGCTTTACAAGAGTGGAAACCTCACAAACAGCGTCGCGCCGCTCGCGCCTGCGTCGAGTCTCTTTGGTAGTCTTCCTCTTTTATTCGTCGTCGCCAGAGAGCAGAAATGGCTCTTCCCGTCACGTGAACTCACACGCCGACGGACACAGACGTTTTTGTAAACCGTTTCATAAACAAGAGCAATAAACCCGCTTCCTGTCGCCTTCCTGACGCTTCAAGTACGACTCTAAACTCTAAATGTATAAATTATAAACGTCTCCCACAAAAAAAAGAGGGGAAAAAGTCCAGCATCTTCCGTGTCTCTGTGGTCATAGAGTCCGTGTCCTCGGCGTCTCATCTGGGACAGACGTTGTGGTCGGTGATGAGCTTCTCCATCCTCTTGATCTTGCGCTTGTTCTTGGGCATGGGCTTGTCGTACATGCCGTTCTTCAGCAGGTGCTCCTTGCTGTGGTGGACCTGAGCGCCGTGCTGCAGCTGGAAGGAGCACAGGGCCTTCAGGGGCCTCAGCAGGACCTGCAGGCGCAAAGGGTACAGCCTTAAAGAGTGACGCCACCTTTCTGATCCGACAATCTTCGCACCGCTGACCTCGACTCTACTCAGAATCACTGCTTTTTCTTGATAATTAAACGTAACATTAACACGAGCGTGGACACCCGTGCGGCGACGCCCCCTCCTGGCCAATCGGAGGCCGACGCCCTCAGGACGTCGCCTCTCGACCTCGAAAATATCGCCTGAAACCTGAGTGGAGTCGAGCCGAGGCAAAAGAAGGTAGTCACGTGACCTCCTGGATCTGGTCGTTGTGCTCCAGGATGGACAGAGCCACGGCGGCACACTCCAGCGTGGACAGGCAGATGTTGGAGGGCTGCGTGCGGATCACGTACTGACTGGACAGAGTCCTGCTGAGCTGCACCTGAAGGACCCCAGAAAAGAGGCGGTCACACGCTGTCTCAGAGTCACCGAGGGGCCACAGACAGCCGCTGTGAGCGTAGAGTTAATCGCGTGAGCCTCCCTTTCGATGTCTGACGCCGCGAATGTGTTAACAGGTGAGCGCCGGCGGTCGTTCGCACCTGTCTGGGCAGGTGGAAGAGGCTGTTTTTGAGGAACATGTTCTTGGCCTGGCTCCAGGTGCCGTCGATGATGATCACGTTATGCTGGACGGCGCCCGCGTCCTCCTGGAGGACCACCTCCTCCAGGTTCTGGGACTTGGGACCCGGGTAGAGGATCAGGGTCCTGCTGTCCCGACACACCGCAGCCAGCTCGGGGTGCCTGAGAGGAAGATCCACCAGAGGTGTGAGTTTGGGTCGAAAAAAAACGAACGGGGGACGACCGAAACCGCGAAGAGTCGAGACGGCGGCGAGAGGAGTGTTCGCAGAGTACATAAACAAAGTACACTCAAAGGTATTTATTAGTACGTCGGGGTACTAAAACAGGAATGACTCACTTCTCCTCGTTGAAGCGTCTTCCCACCATGACGTTACATTTCCCGGGTGGTAAACAAGCGGCCAGAAGAGGGACTGTGCGAAGGACTCGGCTCTCCTAAAGGACAACAAAACAACACACAAATAAACAAAAACGTAAACAACGTCGTCTTGGGAACCCTTGCAACTCTTAAATTGTGGTTTCACGCAATATTTACACTGTTAAAGAACAAAACTTCCGAGATTGCGTCCAACTTCGCTAGTTGGTGCCAGAGTGAGTTTAGATGTAACAGTGTGAGCTCCACTTTGGGGGTCCCGCGTGACAAGCCGAGAGGTGGGACACGTTTCCGGCTCACCTCTGCGGGATGCTGCACCACGTAGAGACAGGTGGACACCTCCAGGGGGTGTAGCGGGAGGAATGGACAGAGACACACCTTCTGAGGACGGCTGCAAGGGGGGAGAGACGGACATGTCAGAGCTGTGAGATGTCCAGCATAGAGAGACATCACATAGACAAGAGTCTGTCCTCATCATTGACACAGGAAAGGAGGACACTGGCTGTGTGTGGGGGGGTCCGTGGGGGTCCCACGAAGCCCTGGCTAGCTGTCGCCCCGGTCCCATTCAGCTCACCGGCACCGCGCGCACGTCGGTCTCCGCTCGCCGACCTCCACCGGGAGGGCCGCCAGGTCCCCGAACGCGTCCACTAACCCATCCTCGCTCGGGGAACCGCCGCAGGGCTCCGGTCCGTTCTCTTCGGGGGTCACCGAGGTGCACGAACCGGGGACATTGTCCATCGCTTCGTTAGCATGAAGCTAACTTAGCCGGGTACTTGAACGCAGCACCGGTGTCGGACTTCTGGTACAGAAATACAACAACTAGAACCAGACTAGTGGGACTGAGACGTTTTTATTGGCTAAATTACATCCAGATTAACTTATTTTACAGATAACAAGACTGATTAAAGAATAACTATTTATTCACGTCATTTTTCTGCGTGTGAATTTAAAAAAAATACGTGTTTAAAATAGATTCGTAGCGTGTCTACTCTATTTGCACTATTTCTGCTACATGGAGGCGCTCTGATATTTTGGTTCGTTCATCCTGCGCCCGCTGCTGCCCCCTGTCGACGCGGAGGAGATGCGCTGCAGGCAAAACAGCCTGAAATTCATTATTTCCTCCACCGGGTGGCGCCAAAGCCAAATTCTAACGACAGGAACCTTCAAACGTCTCTAACTGCTGGATTGACGAACCAAATTAAAACATAAACTACTGCAGGTTTCTCTTCGGGTTGCCCTGTTTGCGTCGCGTTGTGTTTTGTGTGCGCAGTGATGGCAGGTTCGCTTCCAGTTCCTCCTCTTCAAGGTCACCAGGCAGCAGGATCACCGCTGAGCTCCAGATGGCACATTTGGATTCAGGACTGGAGGCGACTGCATGCGCAAAAATTATGCAGCATTAATGGAAACCTGCGAGGAATAAATGCTGCAATCCCCGGCCGGCGCAAACAAAGTGTCTCTTCCTGCTCGGTGTCCCAGCTTCTCACTGCACAAGGAGCGACGAGACGGTTTTGAGGCTTAGAAATCTGTTCGAATTGGTCGAGTTTGTCTTTGAGACGAATGTGACTCAAAGATCTGAGCTGTGGAGACAACAAGATGTTTCGTAGGATGTCACTGTGGTCACACAACCAAGAAATACCTTCAACATTTCCTTTGTCCTCAATAAAACTCGTTATTTTTTGGACCTTTCACAATAAAGGTTGGTATTTGCTTCATGTTCTGGAATCAACTTACAGGACAGAACGTGAGTTGTTTACGTGAGCTAAAATGAAAAGTGCCGTTTGGATCGGTGACAGTTCCAAAGGACGAGCAGAACCAACAAACCTGTAATCATATCTTTAATTTCTGTGAACACGGAGTTGGAAGTTACAAAAATCAAAATACTTGTCACGTCACGGTTTGGACGTCTTTCGATTCGAAGTGTTCGCGTGAAGAAGAAACGAGAAAGTTCTTCGATTTGGATCAGAATCACGTGTAAACTGTCGATGCGGCAGCTCGCTGGCGACTCTGCGTGTTCGCACGCGGTTTCCCGATTGTTTACAGGCTTAGGGCTGAAAGGAGGTGTCGGTTAGCAGCCAGGAGGGGCTTATTTATAGCTGAAGAAGCATGCACCCTGAACGTCTCACACACACACACACACACTCTGAAACGTGCACGCTCACTCGTTTTATTTGCACTCGTGACTCAAACCTTTGCTGTCAAACACGCAGTGATTCATGCAGCTCCTGGAGGGACTCGAGTTGACTAAAAAAAACAGGGAAATCGGTGTGAAAGCAACAGTTTGAGACGCGTCTCTGATCTTCTTTGATCGGCAGCAATTAAAAAAACTTAAAGGATGAAAGTTGACTGATATTAACGTTAAAGAACCTTAATTTTTGGGGGTGGAGGTACTAGAGAATGACACAGTGTCCTTTGTTTCTCGCCTCCTCTGAACTCTCTCCTTGTTTCGCCGTTTGATCGGACTCCCCTGACCGAACATCTGTCTCCTGCGTCTCACTTTGTCCTCCAGCTGTGTCACTCTTTTCTGTTTCAGTCACTCCTTCGGCAACTTGGACGACTTCCGTCTCCGCCAGCGGGTTTTCGGCGTTTCCCGTCTCGGTGGCGTCGGCGGGAGTCGGCGGGGTCTCCTCTGCGTCTCCGTCGCCTTCGTCCGCGGTCTCCGCCGGCGACGCCGTCTCCTTCTCCTCCTCCCTCTGCTCCTTGGCTCCGGCCTCCTCCCGTTCCCGCATCAGGACCTCGACTGGAGTCAGCGGCGTCAGATCCAGACACTCCTTGGGCGAGGACGCTGCTTTCCTGCGAGGAGGCGCCACCGGCCTGGCGAGGTCTGAGTCTTGTTGGAGCATTTCGTCTTTGTCGTCCATGGCCATCGGGTGGTCGTCCGTGATCTCCCAGTCTGGTTCCTCTGAGAGGAGCTCGAGCGGTTCGACCGGTGTTTCCGCCGCTTTAATTGAAACGTGCTTCTGCAACTTTGCTTTGGTCTTTGCCGGTACCGCGGCTTCATCTTCCTCCAGCGTCCGAGGGAACGGGTCGATGTCACATGGAGACGAGTTGCCGCTGGACCGGAAGAAGTCCGTGACCTCCTCCTCGGAGTTCGGCATCTCGCTTTGTCCAGAATCGGCCGCAAAGTCCCCGAACTCGTAGAGGTCCTGCGTCAGGACCCGCGGTCCTTCTGCTGGAGGTTTGTCCTTGTCTGCTGGGTCCGCCTCCACCACGGGGGTCTCATCGATGAGGACGTACTTCTCCAGGTACCCTCGGGCCTCCCGGTCCGAGTGCCTGCTGTGGAAGGACTTCTCCGACGTCACGCTTTCCGCGTCCTCCTCTTTTATCCGGCTGCCGAGCGCCTCCTCGTACAGGTCGGTGTAGAGGAAGGCCATGGCTTTGGGCTCCTCCAGCAGGACGGGGTCGATGATTTTCGGGGGTCCTTCGGGCAGGAAGATCGGGGTCAAGACGTCCTCTTGGCTGCCGAACAAAGTCGAACCACTGGGTTTCGAGGGGAGTCTCAGGGGCAGACCTTTAGCCGCCGCCCCTCCGTCTCCAGTGTCCAAACTTTTTGACAGGTAGTTGTCCGCACTGCCGTAGAAAACCTCGTCCAGAAGCTCGCTGGTCATTTCCACCAGGCTGACGGTGTCGGACTGGTCGGCGTCCCCGCCAGCGGAGGCGTCTTTCGCCTGCTCGGGTTTCTGGGCGTCCTGGTTCTCGGCGGCAGCCTCCACCTCTGGTTCCATCGGCCCCTCTGAGACGACCGCAGGACCTCCGGGAGCCTGAGCGTCCACCATGGAGAACGCCTCGAAGTAGTCCACATTCCTGGCAGCGACTCTGACCGGCGGCGGCCGGGCCACCGGAGCTCCCGGTGGATCCATCGCCCCGGGGGCCGCAGGAACGGGGGGCTTGTCCTGGTGGTCTCCTGGGAGCAGCGGCTCGTTGTCGTGACTCTCCAGACTGACTTTAGCCACAGGACTCTCCTCCAGGTACGCCAGGTTGTCCACCATCTCTCTGCTCTCCTCTTCGTCCACACTGGCCAGTTTGGGCGGGACGACGATGTTGAGGATTTCGGAGCCCTCCGACACCAATCTGAAGAGCTGCTGCTCTCTGGCGCCCGGGTCGTCGCTCGGCTCCTCCTGGTCGGCTTCTTCCGGTTTGACGTTGGGCTGAGACACTTCCACCAGCTCCGGCCGTCCCGAGACGTTCTCCGAACTCTCTCCGAGGACCTCGCGCTGCTCCTGCCGGCTCTTCGCCCTCTCTTTCGGCTTCTTCCTCCTCGAAATCAGCTCTTCGTCCATGACGAAGATGATCTTCCCGGCCGGATGCGACCCGGGCGTCGCGGCGCACGCCGCGGCTGGATAGCCCAGATCCCCGGCGGGGTTCGCGGCCTCGGACGCCCACGGCGTGTTGCAGCGGCTCGGGGTGGTTTCCCAGGCGATGCCGCTGTCCTCGCCTTGCATGGTGACCATGGAGAAGGAGGAGTCCATCATCAGACACTGCATCTTGGGCCGGATGCTCTCGTCGTGAACGACCTCACGTAAACTGGAGGAAGAAGAGCATCAAGCACGTGATGGATGTGCGCAGGGACAGGCCAGACGCTCGACTCAAGTTACACCAGTGATACTCGAGTAGACGTTACAGGCTATAAAGTGAAAAAGACATCACGGAGAATGAACCCGGACAAACGAGTACAAACTCACCCTTAGTTGAACAATCTCTGTAACTTTTGCCATCACTTAACGAATAACATTACATTTATCCAATAAATTATCTTCTAAATACAGAATATGAGGAACTACAGTAATAAAACCCGACGATTGTACTTTAAAACTGCATTCAACTCTGTATCAGAAAGTATTATCCAATAAGAGGTCAAAGTATTTATGGTACAAGTAAGTTGGACTTACTCCCAACCAGGACCAAAACTATGTTCTGGAACAATACGCATGAAACAAAGTACTCCAAAGGCTCCTTCTGAGTACTCCGAGTACTTGCTTGCTCTACCTCCTTCATCGCACCTGTTTCGAAGGTTTTCCACTTCGTCGCCGGCCTCGGGGTTCAGTCCCGCCATGTCCTCGGACGTCAACGCCGTCATTTCGCCGTCAATGTCCGTGCGCGCCAAATCCTGGTCCGCCGCCTCCATTCTGGGCTCCTTCTCGGCGAAAATGATCCAGATCGAGCGCGGCCGCGGCCTCTGTGCAGGAACGCGGCGCTGCCCGGCGATCGCGCTCTGGAACTGGCGCGGCGGTTTGAGTTTTCATGCTCAGCGCGATCTTGAAATAGAAAACGAGCCTTCCAGTGTTTCATCTGAAGCATTTGCAACATGTTGAGGAGGTCAGTTCGCGAGCTGGTCACCAGGCGGGAAACCTTCTCGGTGACAGTTAACCGATTCATTCGCGTTGCCTCAAAGCTCGCACGTTTCATTAAAGGCGCAAAAATGAAGAAGATTCAACAAGCAGGAAGATTCAGTGAGCTTTTTCTGCACTGTTCCTTTGCCAGGTCTATATATATAATGTGCTGGAGCCTGTATCCAGTGTCATGAGTCCGTCATGGGCAAGTATGTCGGAGGTGTGCAGTTTGCTTTTTTAGCTGCAACAAACTTCTCGTTTGAAGTCCGTAAAACTGCGACAGAAACAAACGTTTTCACTCCAGTCCTAAAAACTTTTTTTACAGAAGTACGTCGCAAAAAACCCCCTGAAATTCAGACGAAAATTCTGCTTTTCCTCCTTTTGACTCGCGCGTCTACGAAAGTATCGGCCTGACACCTGTCAGTGTCCGTCTCGGTGAAACTGGGGAGATTTTGTTTGCAGGTCGTATTCGGATGAAGTTCCCACGTGTACACTGGCCTCACATTCCTTCAGTTAACCATCAACTAACAAAGTGCAGCGAAAAAAGAGGATAAACACACTTTGTGTGTGTGTCTCCGGAACAGCTCATCATCACCTTTTTAAGCTTTTTCACAAACCTCTTAAATGACACTTTCCTAGTAAAAAAAATTACTTTAATACCTATAAAATAGTAATAATATCTTTAAATGTATTTTCACTTTTCAGGTAGAAAATAAAATAAAAGATTCTTCAGCCAAAAATCGAGTTTTTTAAGGCTAAATTCGTGTTATTTTTTCGCTTCTTGTCCTCAAAAGACATCTGGAAACACTTGATTGCCAATTACGTCAAAGCAGCAGCGCGTAACGTAACGTGATGACGTAGCAGCTTTGCCGCTCCCCCGGTGCAGCGGCAGAGGCAGAAGCGGCAGGAGCGGCGGACGACGACGACGACGATGAGGATGAGGATGGTGATGAAGCGGAGCTAATGAATGAGCCGAGCGGCTGACGGAGGGCAGACAGCGGCCGACGGAGGATGAACCGGCCGAGAGGCTTCAGCTGCATCGCCGCCTTCACGCGTCGTCTGACCCCCAGCACACACGGCGCGGCGCCGCGGATGAGGCAGTGAAATCCGCCGCCTGTCGTCGGTGAAAGCTGAGCCGTGTAATCTTTGGAGGACGGTCGGAGGGTCGGACGGACGGACGGGGGGGAGGGGGGGGGGCGACGTGATGGTCAAACCCGGAGTGTGCACCGAGTGTCTTCGTGTGTTCGCGCCCGCGGGGATGGAGCGCAGCCTGCGGGGAAGACGTCCGTCACCGCCGAGCCGCGGCGGAGGAACTCAGTAAGGTCCCCTCTCTCACCGGGCTGGAGGCGCCGATGGCTCTGAAGACTCCCACCGAGAACCCGCCACTCAAAGCCGGACACAAGCGGACTCTTTTCGCTGCAATCGCAGGCTGGAAGTGAACTTTTGGCTTGTTTTGGGTTTTTTTTTCTTCTGTTTGTTTCTTCGCCCCGAACGTTCCCGAACCGCCGCCGCCGCCTGGATCCGGACGCTCGCGGGCGGACTAACGGTCTCCCTGCGCCCTCCCGGGTCCTCGCTGTGGGTTTAAAAGCGCAGCTCCAGTGGCTTTAACGTGGCCGTAAATCACACTCTGGCTGTCAGTCTGGACCCGAGCTGAGCTCCATAATCCGGCGTTTTAACTGAGGGGGTTTTTCTCCCCCTTCGTCGGCTAGCAGCTACTAGCGGCAGCGCCGCCGCCGCCGCCGCCTCCAACCGCCGCCGCTGCCGCTGCCGCGTTCTCGGTCATCATGCATGCACCGACACGTCTGCTCGGATGAAACCAACACCCAGCCTCCCCCCGTCTGTCTGTGCGTCTCCAAAAAGAAACGATGCACCCAGGGGCATAACAACACAGCGAGCCATGTCGGACTGAAGACAGCCGGAGCAGCAGCAGCCGCACACACACACACACACACACACAGCCAGGCAGGCAGGCAGGCAGGCAGGCCGACGCAGGCGGGCGGCGGGCGGCCACAGAGGCTCCGCCGGCAGCCGGCGGGCGGCTCACTAAGCAGCGGAGCGGCTTCATTCAGAAAGGGAGAGCGGCCACCGAGACACGCTGTCCGGCCCGGCCCGGCCCCAGGAGACCACCGGGGGATCCTTTCCGGCGCCGCTCCGCATCCAAATCCAGCCAAAATGGGGTGAGTGACGGACAGATCCCAGTTTTTTACTCTGTACTGCAGGTTTGCGAGACACTGACAGGTACTCCACATGTAGTAAACATGTAGTACTGCTACTCCTCCTCACAGGACACAAAACAGAGCATCCTTCTGCACTCTAGTCTTAATTACGAGCCTTAAAATGAGAAGTTTTCATGACTTAATTAGAAATAAAACTCAAAATCAAAAAGTTTTAATACCTCAAAGTGTTTTAGAAGGTAAAGTAAAAGTTCAGAATGAACATTCATTCTTTACTTTGTGACAGGAAACTTTAACTCGTCTTCATGGGATTACCGGTAAAACCGTCTTTATTCCCACGTTAACCTAAATCTCATCATTTCCAGAAGAACAACAGATCCTCCGTCACTCGTTTTTAGCGAGCGTGGCGATGGACGGGAGCGAGGACGGTCCAGGAAGTCTAAACCACTTTCGTCCATCTATTGTTGTTGATGAGCCACAGTCGAACTCGGAGACGATCTGAAGTTTCAGCCGATTCGCGTCACTTTTCACTCGATAAACGTCGTTTTCTGTCGCGTAAAAAAGAAAAAAAAACCCAGCGGGACTCTCGGCCGATCCGGATACTCGTCTCTCCGCTCGCGAGCGGCTCAACCTGCAGATGTATGGCGACTCTCCTGATCAGGAGCGACCTACTTCTTACTCCAGATGAAAGCAGATGATGCGGCATGTGATTGGTTTGTTGTCATATTGTGCTCGGAGGAGGAGGAGGAGGAGGAGGAGGGTGAACCGCTTACCTCCCGGTGCAAAGCACATCCTCAGTAAATCTCAAGGCCGATGGTTCTAATCCAAAACAATCAATTCCTCAGTAAAGACGGGAGCCTGTCACGTCTATGTCCAATTTATTAGCTTCCTCTTGGTTAAAAAACAACATTTCCGCTCCTCTGGGAAAGTCCGAAGTCCTCCGATAAACAAGCGTATTTATATTTACCATTCAAACACGTCTGGTCCACCTGTAACACACTTTAAATGCAGTCGTGGGACGTTCGCCAAGACGTTTATTATCGTTCTAAATGAATAGGAAGAGATGCGAGTGCGTTTAGCTGCTGAGGCTGCAGAAAGTTTCCGCTCGTCGATCAATCGCGGACGAAGAGCCGCTGAGGAGCATCGATACGATCAGACAGATGTGTTAACTCAACATTCAATAACATGTTTATGTCATTAATGAAGTTTAATCTTATTTAAAAGGTTTTTTAAACAAGTTTTTGGTAGTTTTCTCTGCACAGATTTGTCTAAATTTGACCTCACTAATCAGATTTTATTGTGAGCGTTCATAAAACGACAAAAACTTTCAGGAATTTAAATGTTTTTCCCAAAATTTGAATAAAAATTAGAAAAAAAGTCAAATTTTTATAAAGAATCTTCAAAAAAATTGAAAAAAATGGAGCTTTTTTATGACATATTTTGAGTTTATGTCGCATCAAGTTGAAATAGGGAAGAAAAACAGGAAATTTGACTTCATGAGGTGAGCTATGGTTTCTCATCTCACACACACACTCACACACACACACTCAGCGTGCCGCTGACAGCAGCCTGTGAGCAGCATATGGGTGTTTGCGGCGGGCGGCTGGGCGCTGCCAGGCCCCCGCTGCCTCCCCTCTGCCAGCAGGGTTAACCCACAGGGACGCTGCCACGGGATTGGACGACAGACAGAGAGAGGGGAAAGGGGGGGGGGGTGAGATGTTCACGGCTCATGACCGGCCTGAGTCACGTGAGCCCGTTGCCATGACGACGCGGCAGCTAAGTTAGTAATGCGGGGTTATTATTCCCCTCGTACAGCGAGCGGGCGGGCAGGCGGGCGGGCGGGCAGCGGTCAGCGCACGGACGAGTTTTTATCTTGTCAGATTATTTTTTTTTTCTTCCTGCTCAGTTGTTGCGGTTCAACGAGAATTTGTTGCGAGCAGAGGAAAAAGAAAAAAGCCAAATATTGGAAAGTGAATTTTAAAAAAAGTGAGAACTGCGGTGGTTTTCTGAGAGATTTTAAGTTTTTCAGTTTCACTTTTTTTGTCTTTTAGTTCGTTCGTCAAACGATGAGGAACTCCAGTTTACTTAAAATGGAAAAAAGACAATATTTGCCAATCAATATAAATAAAAAGTAAATAAACGGCTGAATAAAGACGCAGAGTTTGCAAACTGTCCACTTTCACTGGCCTCAGTTTGCTGTCGGACTCCAGTGAGCCGTCTGTGTTGTGTTTGGAGCTCATCGTTACAGCCAAACACAAAGCAGGTCTTTGTGTGTGTGTGTGTGTGTGTGTGTGTGTCCACTGCTGTGGTGAAAGTGTCTGCTGGCCGAAAGTGGAGAACTGCTGATCTGATAACATCTGTGGTCAGAGTCTCGTCATTGAGACTGTGAATGCCGCAGTCGCTTCCATTGTGAAAAGGGATTATAGGCTAACAATCAACACACACACACACACACACACACACACACACGTGCGCACACACACACACGTGCGCCCACACACATACACACAGAGTGGCAGATCTTGGCCACGCCGTTGTGAGTAGCGACACCCCGAAACGTAAGAATGACCTGCAGCCACGTGTGCGCCCCGAACATGAATGACGGCATAAAGCAGCAGCATGTTTTCCAACAGTCAAATTAAAGTCGTGACTAAATCCACTTAATCCTCTGAAGCTGATGCTAAATCAGTGTTTTGTTTTCAACTAAACTCTCCACTGAACTGCAATCAGTCGTAGAAACACCTAAAAAGACCGATCGCGGGCCCTAAACGTGACATCGTGAGTTTGCTGGCCTCTGATTGGCCGACGGACTGACAGACAGCGGGTCTCACGGGAGTCCCGGACGGACGTCTCACTCCAACTGTCTCTGTGAGGCTTCGGAGACATCTGGGGAGCAGTTAGCATTAACAGGCTCCAGATGAGGAGTGTTGTGCTGCCTTCAGGTGCTTCAGTCCCACCGTGGGACGTTCAAACTCCGAAGGAGCTGACGTCTCGGACCTTCTACGCCGGAGGACGGACGTTTATGGTCCACTTGGGACTTGATACGGTCAGAGGTCAAAGTTCGGGGGACACCGTCCGTCCCGGAGCAGCGCTCCAAGTCCTGATCCACGCCCCCCCCACCCCGACAGCTTGTTTTCTGCTGTTAATCCAAGATCCGTCCACCGCGGAGCCTGGAAGTCGTCCAGCACCTGCTGATCTCCGCGTGCTGGCGCGGGCGCTCCCAGGTCACCTTTCGGTCTCCACGTCGGCCGCCGCGCCGCCGTTCTGTCGCCGTATCGATCCCGTGAGCCGGAATCAATCAGCAGGTTGTTTTTTTAACGAGTTTGGCCTTTTTCTGGACGCTCCG
>JASSRZ010000083.1:11904681-11917933 GCA_032164315.1 Malacoctenus gilli | reverse complement strand
ACACACACACACACAGCGCTGTGAAAAGACCACAGATCTGGGTCAGGAGGACGAGGGGAAAAGAGAGAGGACGGTTGTTGATATCTCCACGGGATAACAAAGATCAAAGGTCACACACACACACACACACACACACACACACCCACACACAAACACACACACACACATACACACACAGTCAAACTCTGAGAAGCTGACCACAGGAGGACGGCCGCTGTGCCTCCTGACCTTTGCCGCAGGGCCGATTGAAGCCTCGCAGCGGTGTGGGCGGCGCACGTGTTGACAGCCCCCCCCCCCTCCGTGCATGGGGGGGGGGGGGTTGCCACTCCCCCGCCGTCTTCCTCGCTTTCCCGCTGGACGTAGAACGGCGAGCAGACTCCCCAGAGACGGCGAGGGAAACCGGGGCAACAAAAAAAAAAAAAAAGCCAGAGTGGAAGAACAGAAGGAGTCTGTTTTGTGAGGCGGCTGCTCGGACGGAGGATCGACTCTCGGCGTCGCAAAGGTCCGGTGTCTCCCGTCGGACCCTCGGTGGGTCCTGACGGGGGGCGGAGTTACATCGCTTTGTGGTCGTTTGTCGCTAGAGCTTCAGACGCCGTGACTGTCGCGTCCGAAACTGGACTCCAAAGTTCCCCGTTTTATACCCGCAATCATCTTTTACAGGTGGCGTTGAAGCGCTGAGCTGACACGTGTGTGTGTGTGTGTGTGTGTGTGTGTGTGTGTTTTATCTCCTCAGGTGTGTCTGATGTGACGCCGGCGGGCTGGCTCAGGGAGCTCCGCCTCCGTACGATGTAGACGCAGAGCGCCGGCACAGCCACACACCCAGGAGGAAGCCGCCGCCGCCGCCGCCGCCGCCGCGCTCGAGCTCCGCCGAGAGGGACCACCGACCGCCGACCGCCCCTCCCGCTGCCGCTCTTCGTCCCCGACCCCCCCGCGAGCGCCGCCGCCACCACCGCCGCCGCCGCCGCCAGCATGTGCCATGTGATCGTGACGTGCCGCTCCATGCTGTGGACGCTGCTGAGCATCGTGGCGGCCTTCGGCGAGCTCATCGCCTTCATGAGCACCGACTGGCTGGTGGGCTTCCCGCGCACGCCGGACGCCGTCTACGGCCCCCACGGGGCCACGGCCGCCGGCGAGGCGTACCGGCCCACGCTGGGCATCTACGGCCGCTGCATCAAGCTGCCCCACCTGCAGCGGGGCGTGCTGTGCGGACCCTACGCCGTGCACTTCGGCGAGATCGCCAGCGGGTTCTGGCAGGCCACCTCCATCTTCCTGGCCGCCGGCATCCTGCTGCTGTGCGCCGTGGCCTTCATCTCCGTCTTCACCATGTGCTTCCAGAGCATCATGAAGAAGAGCATCTTCAACGTGTGCGGCCTGCTGCAGGGCATCGCAGGTGAGGCCAACGCAACACGCCGAAACAACCCGGCGGCGCCGGATCGCGGGCGGCGCCCAGGCTGGTTTCTAACTGGTCGATTCTTAAGTCAGTTTTGGGGTGTTTTTGACCAGTTTCTTGGCTGGTTTTGGGCGAGTTTTGTGGTTGGATTTCAACTGATTATTTGCTTTGTTTTTCAACAAGTTTTTATGTTAGTTTTGGACGAGTTTGTAGGCTAATTTTTGACTAATTATTAAGTGTTTTTCACTCGTTTTTAGGCTCGTTTTTGACTCTGTTCTTGGTTAGTTTCGGACTGATTATTAAGTCAGTTTTGAACTCGTTTTGGGGTGTTTTTGACCAGTTTCTTGCCTGGTTTTGGGCGAGTTTTGTGGTTGGATTTCAACTGGTTATTTGCTTCGTTTTTGTGTCTCGTTTCTACGCTGTTTTTTGGAAGAGTTTCGCCTATCTCTGAGTTAGTTTAAAATGGTTTCTCGGTTTGTTTTTAACTGATTATTAGAGTTAATTTTCGACTTGTTTCCAGGTTAGTTTTGGACTAGTTTGTAGGCTAATTTTTGACTGATTATTAAGTGTTTTTAACTTGTTTATAGGCTTGTTTTTGACTCTGTTCTTGGTTAGTTTCGGACTGATCATTAAGTTAGTTTTGAACTAGTTTTTTGGCTGTTTTTTCACTTATCTCTGGGTTAGTTAAAAACAGTTTCTAGATTACTTTTTAGCTGATAATTGAGTTGATTTTGTACAAGTTTCTAGGTTCGTTTTGGACGAGTTTGCAGGGTAATTTTTGACTCTGTTCTTGGTTAGTTTCGGACTGATCATCAAGTTAGTTTTGAACTAGTTTTTGGGTGTTTTTGACCAGTTTCTGGGTTGGTTTTTGACTGATTACTATGTGTTTTTGACTTGTTCTTAGTCTTGTTTCAGATTAGTTTTGAGGTTAGTTTTTGGCTCGTTTCTAAGTTTGGTTTTGACTCTGTTCTTGGTTGGATTTCAACTGATTATTTCCTTCGTTTTTGTGTCTCGTTTCTACGCTGGTTTTTCACTGATCTCTGGGTTAGTTTAAAATGGTTTCTAGGTTAGTTTTTAACTACTGATTGAGTTCGTTTTGGACAAGTTTCTAGGTTTGTTTTCGACTAGTTTGTAGGGTAATTTTTGACTGTTTACTATGTGTTTTTGACTTGTTTTTAGGCTTGTTTCAGATTAGTTTTGAGGTTAGTTTTTGACTTGTTTCTAAGTTTGGTTTTTACTCTGTTCTTGGTTAGTTTTGGACTGATGATCAAGTTTATATTAAACTAGATTTTTGGGTGTTTTTGACGAGTTTCTTGGCTGGTTTTTTCACTTATCTCTGGGCTAATTTAAAACAGTTTCTAGGTTAGTTTTTAACTGATAATTGATTTCATTTTTGACGAGTTTCTAGGTTTGTTTTCGACTAGTTTGTAGGGTAATTTTTGACTGATTTTTGACTGGTTTTTAGGCTTGTTTTAGATGAGTTTCAAGGTTTGTTTTTGACTCTGTTCTGGCTTAGTTTTGGACTGATTATCAGGTTACCTTTTGACTGGTGTCTTGGCTTGTTTTGACTAGTTTCTAAGTGAGTTTTAGACTGATTGCTGGGTTAGTTTTTGACTAAATTATAGGTTGTTTCTTGACTAGTTTTCTTCACTTATCTCTCGGCGAGTTTTTGGTACTTTCTTGCCTGATTTTGGGCCGTTTTCTGTGTAGTCGCACGATGACGAAATGCTTTTTATTCAACGTGTCGAGTCGCTCTGACGAGGCTTCGTCTGCTCCTTCGGACCTTCTTTGTTTGTCTCTTCATTCCTGCGGTGGTTTTCTGCTTTTGTCCCGTTGAAAACAAACAAAAGCCTCCGGTTAAACACCTTCATTACGAGCGCCACAATCACCACTGACGCCTTTTATCCGCCAGTCAGCGCCGACCTGAAGGTTGCAAACGTCCTGTTTTTCTGGCCCGAGCGACGTCGCAGCACGCATGCGTATCTGCGTGTGTGTGTGTGTGTGTGTGTGTGTGTAGGGTGTGTATGGCATGTCTGTGGTCGGTGCGTCTGAGGTCAGACATCGGCTCCTTTTGACTCACTGCGGTGAGCGGCGGGAGGAGGACGCCGCCGCCGTGACGTCACGCTCGCCAAACCTCCTCCGTGTTTTCGGAGGCTCCCGCCGCTGATTATGGCGTCCGCCCGGCGCTTGTTTATCCGCTGGCGGCGCAAACAAGAGAAAAGTGGGCGGGGCAACCTCCACCCGAGCAGAAAAAAAAGTACCGGTAGCAGGAACTATCTCCTGATGGGGAAACCCTCAGAACTGAAGCCTCATCAGCTACTTCCTGTTCCGCTGAGGCAACCTCCTATGATACGTTTCTACTCCAGATATCTGAAGAAAAGCTGCGGTTCAAGTCCACGTTGCTGCTCTGACTCGTCAGTGAAGCAGCTTCGGGGACTGAAACAGACTCAAAGTACTCGAGTATCCAGGAAGTGCAGCCCGGGATAAACTGGCGTGTCACCCGGAGCGTTTACGTAACGCCGCGTCCGAGTTCCCGCCACGGGTGACGTGGCGAAGCTTCCTGCAGCACGCCGTCGTCGTTTTTACCGGCTGAGTCACAGTCGGAACGGTAACGACCGACTCGCGGCGGGAGGCGAGAGTTTTACGGCGGCGATAAAAGGAGTCGGACGCTTTTACGGCGGCGTTTGTTTGGCCGCCTCGTGTCGAGCGGAGAAGCCGTCCTCGCTCTCAGAGCGGCGTGCGAGGAGTCCTCGGTGGCGCCCGCGGGACTCGGGAGTTCAGCCGAGCGACCCCGGGCGGGAGGCCGTCTGTTTTCGCCATCCGCTGGCGCCGAGCCAGCGGAGTGACTCATAACTCCAGGGCCAAAGCTGAAAACCACCTGAGCGCCGGCTCCGGGCCGCGTCGGGGGGAGAGGGGGAGGGGAAGATGGCCGCCGCGGCGGCCCCGGAGATGTGACATCAACGGGGTTAATGGAGTCGGGAGCGTCTCCAGCGCGATGACGCGACCGTCGCTGGCAACGCCGGCGCAATCCTCCCATCTGAGGTCAGTCGCTTCCCCAAACATCTGCCGTCTGGCTCCGGTTCTCTCTTACCAGAGGGGTCGGCACGCGGCGTGGAAACCATGATTAGGAGGAGAGACCCCGCCTCCCCCCCTCCCCCCAACCTCCCCCGAGTGACATCACTCATCAGATCGCCTGATTGGTGTCGGAAGGAGGCGGAAAAGTAAAGACGCACCGGAGGCGCAGCGTGATCTCCTCAGAGGAGGTGCCGCCGCCGCCGCCGCTGCCGCCTCCTCTTCCTCCTCGCCGTTTGACCTCCTTCCTCCTTCCACTTCCTGACTTTCATCGCCTCCGGACGCGACACTCTCTCCACTGATGAGCTTTTCCTCTCCTACTGATCCAGCTCTGATTAGGTAACAGTTCCTGAGACCAGGTACTTTTTAGTACCTTCCAGTGTTCCCTTTAAGAACCTTTAACAGATTGTTCACACATGTACATCAGGACTATTTGCAGCAAATCTAATTAACGAGTAAAACCATGAAGAAGAACCAAGTTACCAGGAACCATTTTGGCTCTACTCGGTTTCTTGGCTTCTCCATGAGGTAACAGTACCCGTTACCTGGTACTTCACTTGTTTTAGTACTTTTTCTCTCGCCGAGGTTCCCATCTGAGTCACGACATTTGGTTGGTGATGTCAGGGGGCCGCGTTGCCACGACAACTGTCGGAGAAAAGCCACCAAAACAAGAGTTGAGCCTGTGAGTCACTCGCGTGATTCATAAGTTCGCAACTTTTCTAGAGGTATCGGGAGCAGAAACGAGCGTGAGTCACCTGAGCAGCAGTTCAGACACTTGTTTGGTTGGAGAGTTTGTGAGGGTGTGTGTGTGTGTGTGTGAGTGTGAGGGGGGGGGGTTCCTGAGGAGGGGCGTCGGAGGGCTGCAGAATTAAAACCATGCCTTCAATCCATCACCGAGCCGCTCTGGACGTCAGGGCGAAGCAGCAACATGTGGAAAGAATTTATGACCTAGTTTTCATTTCCGTGTTTAATACGATATCGGGCGCAGCGCGAGAACGGCAGGAGAGGAGGAGGAGGAGGAGGAAGGAGAGAGGGAGGGAGAAGGAGAAGGAGGAGGAGAAGAAGGGGAGGGGGGGAGCGAGGCGGCTTCACCCCCTGCATCTGTTTTCCCGCCGCTCTGAAGCCGAGCCAGACATCGCGGCTCAGATCCGCCGTCCTCGTGCGGCTTTAATTGCATTACCGTAAGTGGCTGATTGGTGGTCTGACCGGCTGACCCCCCCCCCCCCCCCTCCTCCGCACCAGACGCGGAGACGGAGACGGGGGACGAAAGCGGGATCCTCGCCGTTTGATCCGGAACGAATTTTAAGTGTTTGTAGGGAGATTAAAAAAAAAAGACGATTCGTGGCGGTTCTTCTGAGACGTTTTCGCGGCGCGCACGAAGCGTTCCTGCGAGCAGAAGTGGGTCACGGTAACACAGGAAGTGACCCCATCCGTCCAGCGAGACGCAGGACGCCGGAGGGTCGGCGGCCGGTGACGGGGAAGAAAAAAGGAGCCTTCCTGTTGTTCACCTCTCGCTCGCTCCCATTCGGTTTATTCCTGCAGCGTTTCAACCTGTTTTACGTCCAAATAAGTAAAAAAAAACATCAAACTGTTCAAATTCACAGCTTTGATGTTGATATCTCATCAAAAGCATCATTTGTTTGAATCATTTTCAGCTATTTTTGTGTATTTTCCCCTTAGAATTCTATAAAAAACACATTTCCCCAGCAGAAATCCTCCCTGCTCGCTGCGTCACAGCTGCAATCATATCTAATCACATGTGTTCAGACCCTCGGATGGACGCCGGTGTTTGGAGACGTGGAGACGTTTGGCGGTCGCCGCTGCGACTGTTTGTAAACCTGCCGACGTGGCGGCCGCAGCGTCCTCGCTCGCCGTCGACCCGACGCGGCTCTCTGGGCCGTTGTTTCCTCCGCTGCGGTGCAAGCAAACAAAGCCGAGTGACGCCGTCGCAATAACAAAGCGGCTCGGCTCTCTGAGATAAAAAGTCTCCCAGAAGCTTTTATTTTGCTGACAAAACGCTGTTTGATCAGATTGTGCTTTTATTTTGAGCCTCTTGTACCTGTTTATAAAACAGAAGTTTAGCTACGTAGCCTCTCTGGCTATAATTGCTGTATATTGAGCTATAAATGTGTATTTAACCAGCTTCAGTTGCTATCTAGAGCTGTTTATTGAGGTTTCTGCCCCATTATTTGCAATTTACCGTATTTTCCGCACTATAAGGCGCATCTAAAAACCTCCACTTTTCTCAAAAGCGGACAGTCCGCCTTATAATCCGCTGCGCCTTATATATTGTAACGTCTGTGTATCGTGTCGCCGGCAGGACTCAGTCACCAGACCGTTGCTTCTCTTAAAACCGAGTTTTAATCTCTTTTTGCACTCTTAGACCACGGAATCTCCTCTTACACAGCCACTTAGCCGAAAAAAGAGCGCGAATAACAACAGCTGCCCATAACACCTTGCGGTTTCCCACAACCCCTTTTGTGCTACGTTCACGGCTCCCCCAAGCGTCGGACACAAACACAACCCACACACATAGAACTTAAACACAATAACCCGTGTTGCTACAATATGGACCAATATTGAGTCGCAACAGGTCTCGCAACTACGGTAAGCAGCCGCGGTTCATGCTGGGATATATGACTGCGCGAGGCGTTCCGTTTCATTTCCATTTGTGTGTTTATGTAAAGAGCCCAAAATGGCTCCTATTAAGAGACACTCTTACGGCGCAGGGTTTAAACTCAAAGCGATCATTCACGAAGTAAAAAACACGGGAACGAATCGATGGTGCGGAAGTGGAGGAAGCAACGAGATGATCTGCGCCAAGTAAAGACTGTTTACTCATTTTGGGAGTGAACGGAGTTGTCAGAACGCTGGTCTGTAATCGATTACCGTATTTTCCGCACTATAATGCGCACCTAAAAACCTCCAATTGTCTCCAAAGCGGACAGTCCGCCTCATAATCCAGTGCGCTTTATATGGACACAACAGGTCCAGCAATTACGGTAAGCAGCCGGTTTAAGCGCGCGGTTCATGCTGGGAAATTTGACTGCGCGGGGCGTCCCGTTTCTTTTCCATTTGTGTGTTTTATGTAAAGACCCAAAATGGCTCCTATTAACAGACACTCTTACAGCGCAGAGTGTAAACTTAAGGCGATCATTCATGCAGTAGAACACGGAAATAGAGCAGCAGCGAGAGAATTTAACGTTAACAAACCAATAGTGCGGAAGTGGAGGAAGCGCCGCCGCCATCTTGGGTGGGTCACTCATGCGGCTCCGGTGCATTGACAGGAATGAGGATTCCCAACTAAAATCGTCATAACTTCTTTCTTTTTCATCTTGTTCTCACACAGCTTGAGTTATTACAAATAACTGACATAAAGTTGTGATCCGTGACGCTGCAACACGTTAAAAAAATCTGTGTTTTCATGCTGAAGCATATAAATAATAAAGGCAAACTGATGGTATCTTGATAAATTGATAACTTTATTAGATAAATTAATAAACAAACAAGTTTGATTGTTCATTTAACTTTATTTCTCCCTCTCTCTCACCCCCTACACATGCACACATTAACACAGACATTAACTTTTGTTTTGTATATCGCAGACATCTCTCTGAGTATATATACATACTCTTTGGAGATGCGATGGGAAGTCGCACCATCTCTCAGCCTGACCCGTTTAATCTCGCTGTGTGATTAAACCGCTTGTTGACGATGTCTCCCGGCAGGTCTCTTCCTGATCCTCGGCCTGATGCTGTACCCCGCCGGCTGGGGTTCAGACAAGGTGCAGCTGTACTGCGGCCCGGACGCGGCGCCGTACCGGGCGGGGCTCTGCTCCATGGGCTGGGCCTTCTACACCGCCATGGGCGGCACCGTGCTCACCTTCGTCTGCGCCGTCTTCTCCGCCCAGGCCGAGATCGCCACGTCCAGCGACAAGGTGCAGGAGGAGATCGAGGAGGGCAAGAGCCTGATCTGCCTGCTGTGAGGCTCGGTGGCGGCGGGGGGCCCCGCCCCCTCGCCCCCCCTCCCCTCACCTCTGTCTTCTCCAACAAGGCTGGCCTGTGAAATGGAGCGCCCTCTGTTGTTTACCACTAAAAACTGACTCCCGCTTCGCTGACGTGGGAGAAAATCCAAGTGCCAAGTGTTGTGTTTTGTTCGTGTTTCTGTCCTCCTGCCACTAGAGGTGCTGTGTCAGTTAATGGTGTTAATGGTGTGGCGAGCGAGTCGCCACATCCTGTAAATACGTGTGATTATATATAAATATAAATATATATATTTTGTACATAGTCGCAGATTGATGGTCAGCTCGATCCAGGCTGGGCCGATGATGTCACTCTTGCCGTAAAACAAACAAACACTGGTGTTTCTTTGTCGCCAGCGACCCTGGATCTGCTCGCCGTCCGCCGCCGCCGCACACGCGCGCGGGTTTCGGACTCAACAAGGGAACCACTACTCGGTCCGAACAAACGGCTCCCGCGGCAACGCGGCGTTGCGCTTGGGAGCGGACGAGCTCGCAGAATGTACTTTGTTACTTTTGTTCTTGAACGATTCAGACCTTGAAATGTATCGACGGACTCGATCCCCCCCTCCTTCGGACTGCGGCGTGCACGGAGACGCGGCGACGGCGTGCACGGAAACAGACGGGGGGGAATGAAGTATTGCTGTTTTTGTTTTGTTTTTTGTGACGGTGGGTTTCAGGGAGTGCGTAGAGTCCGTAGATAGCGTCCCGTCGGGTCTCCTGTGTTTCTGCCAAACGAATAAAGAGAAGGGAAGAAGAAGAAGTCTGTTTTCAGTGTGTGTGTGTGTGTGTGTGTGTGTGTGGAGGGGGTCAGCAAGTGGAGCAGCCAGCTGGGTGGCTGAGACCTCGGTTTGGCCCTTCAGGTGGGGGGGGGGGGGCATTTTCCAGCCAGCGGGTGATCAGTTTTTCCGCTGATGCAATGCTGAACTCGAATTGTGTGTCTGTACTTGCTTTTTGTGTGTGTGTGTGTGTGTGTTCGTATACACATGCTGACTTCCATTGTTTCTTGGCAATCTGAAGCCTGGATTTGCTGGACTTTAGTTGCATGTAAACGGCCCAGTCCGACTGAAACTGGACTACACCTGATGAAAGGATCTGTCTCTGCATGTATCTGCCAAGCTGGACCGGAATCGGACTCGGCATTCTACACGCAGCATTTTGGACTGAACTGGAAACCGGAAGTCAGCGACATTTAACGCCTCCTTAACGACTTTTTTCTGGTCGACAGGAAGTAGCTCGTCAAGCTCACAGCGCCACCTATGGAGGCGGAAACAGAATTTTGAATGTCTACCTGCGGGTGAAATTGGACCGGAAGTCGGAGCGAGATGTCGCGCTGCAGATGTTCCCTCCTTCCCTCCATGTGGCACCAACCTCGCCGCTCCCTCCGGCCCACCGCGCCGCTGATGACTTCCAGATTACGACAAATCGCAGGACTAGAAGCGCGCAACCGAACGGCGTCGCACGGCGGGAAAACGACAGAAACCGTCCGTCTGCTTTCATTCTGAGGAGCAACTCGACGTTTCCACTCGTAGCGACGCGTCAAAGTGAGAGAAGGCGAAGTTTACTTCCTCCTAATAAAAGTTTTCTCAAACTCACCGTAAATTTGAGCAATTATTTCTCCTAAATAGTATTTATTTAACACAAAATTAACGTTAGTTTCAAGTATTTACTTCCAAAACTGTTTCTTTGAGACGCTCTGCACAGCAGTCCTGGTTATGTTGGGATCTGCTGCCCCCATGTGGCGTTTTGTTGACACTGCAGGTCCGAGCTCAGACAGGACGGACAATAAAAGACTACAGAAGAAGAACTTTATTCAGTGTTAATACAATAAATATACAAAACTCAAACTACTCGACATGCGACCGGAGGTGGAACCAGAGCGCGCCGTCAAATTACACCCACGAGTTCGGACCCGAAAAACAAACATTTATCATTCCGTGATTCGTACAAAATATACAAACATCCCTTCAGAAGGCGTCCTCCATCATTTATGCAGTGTTTGATAATCACATGTGCAGCCTGAATTTCCAGTGTTTGCTTTCGTTTCTTAAGAGATGATTGTAAAGCCACAGTCGGTCTACAGCAGCGGTTCCCAAGGGGGGCGGGGCTTGGGCGGGGCTGGGAACCGCTGGTCTAACAGGACATCACACGGTTCACATTTCGTTGCAACTCTTTCGAGCAGAAGTACCCTTTTAGGCGCCGCTGGTTCCTGGTGGTGGTGGTGGTGGTGGTGGTGGGGGGGGGGGTGGGGGGTGGGCTGATCTCGTGTCGCGGCTTCAGCACGTTCGGGTCTCGGCGGTTAGCGACCGAACGGAAACAGGAAGGAAGCGGCAGAAGGCGCGGCGCAGGCGCCGAAAGGCTCCGCCCCCCTGCACGCGCGTTAAGACTCGGAGGGAAGAAAAAAGGCCGGCGGCCGACGTCGTTCCGCGGGCGCGAGCGTCGACCGCGAAGGCGAAAACTGGCGCCGACGCGCCATCAGACACATTCGGACAGAGGGAACCAATCAGCAGCTCGCACGGGGGGGAAGGGGGCGGGCAGAAGACACATTCAGGGGCAGCAGAACTGCTCTTCAAATTCGAAGCGTCCCGACCTGGCGTTTGAAGCCAAACTTTATTGGACGCTCACCAACTTACAAAAGTTGGAGCCTTCAAAATAAAAGCACAGAGCAGTTTCTTGGGTCCGTTTCGGACCACAGGTTGGAAATCGTTGATTTAAAGGTCGGGAAACGACCTGAAAGAGGTGATCGCGCCGAAGTCCCGCCCACATTTTATGAAGAGTAACTCGAATGTCAGGTCGTGGGGGAGGGGGGGGGGTTTCGGGGGTCAGTATGGTCACCTGGTCATGCAGGTATCCTGAGTAAGGCTGAGGTAAGTCTGGACACAGCTGCAGAAACGAGCAGCCGCGGGTAGAAAAGAGGAGCGCCGAGCGTCGTTCAGTCAGGAAAGGAAACGAACACGAACGCTCCGAGCGTTCGGAAACGCGAGCGGAGGACCGAGACGGTCCAGGACGGTCCGTGACTCGAGGTCAGTGTGCGAAATACGATTATTTTAGCCAAAAAACTGTTTTAACTTTCGCTTCGTAGCGAGAAAAAACGTCGGACGGTTCATGTAGTGACATCTTTTGATCGCCAGGGGTCAGCAGAGGCCTGCGATTGGACGGAGTCGGTGTCTGGAGATCGTGAACGTTGGTGCGAACCGTCTCCGGATGGTGAGTAACAAAACTTGTACTGAGTTTAAAGACGGCGTCGTCAAGTCTTACGGCGCCGCGTTCGCGTTAAACTGGCCGTCGGCGGCAGAGCAGTGAGGTGGAATGCACAGCATTCATCTCTCGCAGTACAGGCTTCCTCCACTGGGGGGCAGCGGTAGTGTTACGCCGCCAGTTGGTCGGCGGCGGGAGAATAAGTTAGGTTTAAAACGAGGAGGCGGTGGGGCGGGAGGACGAGGGGAGGGCGCCGAGACTGGCTCGGCGGCGCGCGGCGAGGCCTCCGGGTGGCGGCAACGTTTAAAAAGGCACACAATCGTACTGGGACACACACGCGCACACGGGGAAAACGGAGCACGCTGGTTTAGTGGTGATGATGCAGCGTCGGCGGAGAGGAGGGCGTGGCTTGCTCGAACACGTGTTCGGACGTCTGGGGGAGGAGGAGGGCGGAGGGAGGACGGCGGCGCTCAGACCTGCTCCTTGAAGGCTCCCTGCGCCGCCCTGGACGCCACGTTGGCGGTGGCCGTCTGCACCGTCTTGTTGGCCATGACGCCCGTGGCGAACTCCTGCTGCGCCTTCTCGAAGCTGGCGCCGGTGGTGCGGTAGAGGGCGTGGATCTGGAGGGTGGAGGGAGGGGGGGGGGGAGGGGGGACCCGGCACGTGAGGCGGCTTGTCGGACCGCCCGAGCTCGGAAAAGGAACCGAGACGGGTCTCACCTTCTTGAACATGATGAGCGACATGACGGCCAGCGAGGTGAAGAGCGCCGCCACCAGGATCATCAGGATGCCCACGGGGATGCTGGTGTTCAGGCCGGTCAGAGCCGAGATCCAGCCGCTGAGGAGGAGGAGGAGGAGGAGGAGCGGCGGGGCGTCGCCGATCAGCACCGATTCGTCTCTACCGGACTCTACTTCCTGCTACTCTGTCGTCTAACCGTCCGTTATCGGCGTTAATCCAACACGGACTCAAACTACTAAAAAACAAAGGATCACGACTGAAATTGTGTATTTCCGGTCCTTACCTGGCGCCCCAGCCGGTGATGCCGATGCACTGGATGACGTAGATCCCAAACTGGCAGATGTACACGAAGAAGAAGATGAAGAACCTGAAGGAACTGTCGCTCCTGGAGGCGTAAAAACAAACAAACAAAGTGTGACAAACAACAACAGGCGAGCGACGCGCTCGCGCCGTCGCTCTCTCGCCGGCGTTTTCCCCACCTGAAGGCGCCGTAGAGCGGCCGGTACCAACACACGAAGGAGCACGGCGTGAAGAGGAGGAGCCACAGGATGGACAGGCCGAAGTCCACGCCGCGGTGGGCGTCCACGCAGAACCAGGCCAGGCAGACGATCAGGTTGGTCGCCAGCGTGCCCGTGTGACCTGAGGAGACGGGAGGGGGGGGGGGGCGTCAGAACAGAACACACACACAGACAAAGACAAACACACGCCCTCACACACAGACACAGACACAGACACACACACACGCCTCCCCACACACACACACAGACAGACAGACAGACAGACAGACAGACAGACAGACAGACAGACAGACAGACAGACAGACACACACACACACA
>JASSRZ010000083.1:11886288-11904316 GCA_032164315.1 Malacoctenus gilli | reverse complement strand
ACACACACACACACACACACACACACACACACACACACACACACACACACACACACACACACACACACACTTAATAATTCATCATGTTAACCCGTTCTCCTTGTGGTCCTGTTAATGTGTGTGAGGCTGAAGGAACAGCAAGGGGTGTGTGTGTGTCTGTGTGTGTGTGTGTGTGTGTGTGTGTGTGTGTGTCTTTGTGTGTGGGTGGGTGTGTGCGAGTGAGAGAGAGAGAGAGAATCTTCCAGCACAGTGTGAAGTCTCGCACGTGTGTGTCTGTGTGTGTGTCGCTTTCTGCCCGGTTGAAAAGTAAACGTGTGTTTTCTTGGAGCTGCTGCTGATCTGATCTGAGGCCAGTTGGGCGGTCATGTGACCGGGTCGCCGCCGCGCACATGACGGCACCGCGTGCGTCCGTCATGTGGCTCCTTCATTCCCGGGACCGTTCCCGGGTCCGCCAGCGGGAGGCGCTCCGACAGCTTCGTCCCGCCCCCCCCTCCCCCTCGCATTCATCCCAAACTTGCAGCCATCAGCTGAGCTCGGATCAGATTTTCACGCTTCAGGCGCCAAAGTTGCGCCGCGTTCGGCCTCGTGTGGTTCTTTTTTTTTTTCTTCGCTCTTTCGGCGGCTGAAGCGAGACTCACACATCCAGAGGTAGTACATGATTTTGACCGTCTTCTGGAACTCCACGGGAATGTCCACCGTGATGTCGTGGTAGAAACACGGGCCGACGGGAAACTGCTCCGGCAGCGGCGGCCAGTTGTTCTTCCTGCCTGCGTCGACAAAATAAAAGCTCTTACGGAGGTGAAACCGCATCTTTGTGGACGAAATCTATAAAAACAAGAAGAACTGAGTGCTGTCAATCGAGTTAATCAGCCAAAAGCAGTAGTTAATCACGATTAATAATTAATCTGAAGTAATTAATCGCAATTAATCAGCAGTAATTAATCACGATTAATCCAGATGTTTGGGACTAAATGAAGAAATACATGAAAGCAGCTGAAACAGAACTTCAGTTGGATGTTTTTTAGTCATCAGAGAATCATTCCTTTCGATTAATCGCAGGAGTTAAAGCGTTAAATCAGACAGCGTGTGAACTCAAGTGAACTCTGACGAATGTTTGACTGCGCGTCCTCTGCTTCAGGTGTGTGTGTGTGTGTGGGCGGAGCCTGCGGACCTCCCGAAGCGCTCAGCGACTGCATCTCGCGCTCGCGGCGGTCCAGCTCGGCCGCCTTCCTCTCCAGCTCCTCCTGCCTCTTCAGCAGCTCAGCGGCCGCTCGCGTCTGCTCCTGCGGAGACACAGCTGACACCATCAACCGCTGGCGCCTTTATTTTGAAAAGCTCTCAGGCAAAAAACACAGGAGGACCCATGTCCAGAACCAGAGGTGCCATTTAAGATCTCAGAAAAAACGAAACAAGAAAAACTTGAAGGTTTTTTACTTCGATATAAAATTTTATTTTTTATTTTTTAAATCAAAGATTTATTTTGAAAAATTATTCAAAATTTTAGGAGCTGAAAATTGGAAAATATTTTTCTTTTTTTTAAGAGGGAATTTTTCAAATATTAATTTTTAGTTCCATAAATTTTGTCGAACGAATGCAGTGAGGAGCTGAAAAGGTTCCGGTCCTACCTGAGGCTGGGGCTGCGGGTAGCCGGGGGTCTCCTCGGTGGGCTTCATGATGGCGGGCTGCGTGCTGGTGGAGGTGCCGCCCGGCCTGGGCGCCGCCGCCCCCGCCCCCGCCCCCGCCCCCGCCGGCGTCTGAAAATCAAACGCGCCCTCAGTTAGAACGCAGAACCAAAAAAACGTCCCGATTAACGGGATCGGGCGCGAAATAGAGACGAGTGTCGTCGGCATAAAACAGATCGAAAGTGTGGGAACCAAACTCACCGACTTGCCATCGGTGAAGGGGTTGTACTCCTCCAACCCTGCAGGCGCCGCCGTCGGTCTCACTTGTGTCACTGACGGATCCTAAAGAGAAACAAACAAAAGGTTCCACAAATTCAGCGCGAGAACCGAAAGAGAACCTCCCTGGCGTGAAAAGCCTCCATTATTCCGCCAGATCGCGGCTGAACTTCGCTCCTCGCCCAGAAGCACAACAGGCTGTAATCGGAGAGACGGGATGATTCCCATAATTTCCCACCGGGAGACGCTATAAATAGACGTTTCCACGCGGGAACGGAGGCGCCGCGCTTTTGACTCGCGTTCAAAACTGCTGCAAAAGGCTCCGAGTGACAAACTAAAACAGGAAGCGGGCGCTGGAACCACCTGCAAGCTCCTCCCACAACAGCCTCCTCTGTCATTTCAGGTTGCGACGAGACTCTCACCATCAGCTGCTTTCATCCAACCTGCTCCTCAGCGTCAACATCCAACCTGCATCGGCCGCGACCGCGATCCGGACTCGCCGCCGTCCTCTCGCCGTCTCCCAGAGACTCGGGTTCCTCCGAGCGCCTCCGAGCGCCTCCTGCGCACGTGTCACCAGACCGCCGTCATCAATATTTCAGCACCGTGTCGTGTTTAAACTTTAATCCCGCTGCAGCGCCAAACGGACGCATGCATATATTCAGTTTTCAGCAGAGAAAAGTCGCCGCGGGAGCGCCGCTTTCTGGCTTCCGCAACACAAATAAACTCAAATTCAGGTTTTAAAGTTGCGTTCAGAAGACGAAGAAGACGTGACGTTTGTGAGGTTCGGTACTTTCTTACTGAAAGACGAGAACTTTTTTCCGGTCTGAGGTGAGATCAGGTTTCACGCTCGTTCTGACCTTGCTGTCGATCTTAAGTGACGGTGGTTTGAGACCAGCTCAAGGTGATTTCAGGTGTTTCGAGCTGCTTTTGAGTCCTCGTTTGGAGAAAACGGGGACAAAACACGGCAACCAATCACCACACGTGACTCGGGGGCAATCGGGGAAGCGGTTCCTGCCGCCATATGATTTCATCAACTATTGACGGCTCGTGGGTTTCGAAGCAGGCCGCCGGCGTCCTCCGGCGAACAGGCGGCAGCGGCACGCCGCGCCCGCAGGGCCTCGGCGCTCATGTCAGTATGTTAATGAGAGCAGACGTGAATTATTCAGAGGTCGTAAACTGGGCCGACCGTCAGCGAGATTCCCCGACGAATCCCCGAAATTCAACATCTCGCTTTTGTTCCTCGGACCTTTATTGGAGTCTTAAGTTGGACTTTAAACAGCCTGAAGACAATCACAGTTATTCAGATCTTGTCACAGGGTGTCAACAGCCTCCAGTGGGCTGCTTGAGGGACTAAAGAGGGACTAAAATGTGGGACAAAAGTACAGGGGCGAAAACCAGAGAAAAAATACTTCAAAGGAATGAAAACATTTTTACTGGAGACTAAATATAAATAAATTATAATTATAAAATTATAAAATATGAATAAAAGAGGGAAAAAAGGTTTAAAAAAATTTGAAAAATTAGAAAATATTCTTTAAAAATTCTTATAACTTTACCTCAAATTACATTAAAGAAGCATGGATTTAATGTAGCAGAATAAATACTAAAAAAAGAAAAATTCATGAAAATTTTTCATGTTTAAAAATACAAAAATTGCAACAAGAATTGATAAGGAAAATATTTTAAAAGTACAAATGTATTTAATGGAAGAGAAAATTTTATTAATACATAAAATCACAGATACCTGAAGGCCTCCGCAACCTGGTGCGTCACTAAATGTTTAATTATTCAAAGGTGTTTGGAAAAAACTACGTGAAGGATTGTAAGCAAGAAAGGAAGAGAGAGACTAAACAGAGTTGTTATAATGTTGGATAACAGCAAGCAGGCGGACGAGCGACCGTGTTGTTCTGCTGCTGTCTGTCAAAGTGAGTCAACATGGAGGAATAACGCCGATAAACACACCGACGGCTCGTGACAGCGGCCGAACTCACACGGCGGCTTCACGGAGGCTCGGCGGAAGCGGCGTCGGTTTCGCTCTGCGGCTCACAAACGACACACGCAGCGTTGTTGTTGTGAAAATAATGCGGCGAAGCTAAAGCTAAGGTGGCTAACGCAGCCCGGCTAGCGTTACCTGAAACGGGTTGTTGAAGTCCGGGTCCGCGAACGGATTGCTGTCGAAATCGGACATTTCTCCTGGTCGGACGACTCGCGCCGGTTCCGGTAAGCGTGAGTCAGAGCTGGCGGGGGGGACGCGGAAGTGGGACGAGGGGGGACTTTTATTAAGAAAAGACGAAGAAACGCAGAAGGAGCCGGAGGGGTGAAGTCAAGTGTTCAGGGACTCTATCCAGGTAGCTGATTGGCCGCCAGCGGTGGCTCAGCTGTGACGTAACAGAGTCAGGCGGAAGTAAAGGGACGCTACGTACGAGAAAAAAAGACGTAAATTCTTATTTTTATACCTCTAAAACTTTAAATACTTTTCAGATGATTTCAAAAAACAAAAATATTCTGCTTTTGTTAAGTTTTATACTTACTATTGATTATTTTTACTTTTTATTGAACGCAACGATAAAAAGCTCTTTTTCGACTTTCTCTCCTGCTCACGTTGTCACGTCGTCACCATGGCAACGGGGTATTTGCTGTACTCTTTGCTCGTAAATTCAGTTTATTTTATTATTGTACTGAAAATATGTGTGATATTCATATTATTGATTTGAAACTTTATAAACTCTCACAATAAATGTATTTGTCATTTTATTTTTTGTTTTGCGAATACAGTAAACTGTTTAACACGGTGGTTTTATGTTTCACTTCTCATCTAAGTATTTTTAAAGATACTTTTAAAGTAAATTTTGATTGTTTCTGCAAACGACAAAGGAAATACTGTTTTACAAACTTCACTAAAGGCATACAAACCTAGATATAGATGAGTCAGACATTTTACAGTTGTTTTTAAATCCTTTAGTTATTTGTTTCAATTGTTTGCATGTTTGTTGTCATGTGAAAACTTTGTTTATTCTCCTGCATGCTGGTGTCACCTTAAAAGTACAATAAAGAGGACTTTCGAAGAGCGTCTTCGCGCCCGTCTCTTCTACGTGTTGTGGATCTACGCTGGAGCAGCTGCGGCTCCGTCATGTGACTCCGACTTGTCCACCTCACACTTCCGCCCCTGCGTGCGAGGAAAAGTTGGGTGAAATCTGGGAGAAGTTCGAGTCCGCCGCGTCGTCAACCTCCGCGCAGCGTCCCCCTCCCTCCCCCGGTGTGAGCCCGAAGTTTCAGCCGCCGGCAGACACTCAGACGCGGCCTTTCGGTGTGCGGCAGCGGGAGCATGGCGTCCGGAGCGCTTTACAACGACCAGGCGGGACTGACGGAGGCGGCGGTGGAAGCGGGGCAGGAGAGCACCCCGACCTCCGCCGGCGCCGGGGCCGCCTTCCGACTCTTCAGCGCCGACTTTAAAAAGTGAGTTCTGCGTCTTTCTCCGCTTTTCTCCCTCCCTGCTCCCGGGGAGGGACCCCGGGGGGGCTTCCCGGGGGGGGGGGGGGGGGTCGAGCCGACGTGAAACAGGTCCCGCATCCGCGCAGCAGGCGGTGATGGCGAGCCGCGGCTTGCTGCGCAAAACCGAGTCTCACGCCGTCACCCAAAGACTTTTGGGGACCAATTAATCACTTTAGTCTCTACTTATCATCGAGTCTTTTCGCAGCAGGGGAGCAGGGGCGTTAATAAAGGCCACAGGGCCGCGGGCACAGACCTGTTGGAGGCCCCCCCCCCGCCCCCCATCTGTAGTGCACAAACACCGAGGCTCAGACATGACTGGAAATAAGTGACACTGAAGTGTTTTGCATCATTTACGCTCACTGTGCATGTTTTGAAAGACACTTTAGATGTCGTGCAAGTTGATTTTAGTCTAATTTTGTGTTTTTTTTGTCATTTTAAGTTTGTTTATTTTGTCTATTTAATGTCCCATCATCATTTTGTGACTCTTTGTCATGTTTTTCATCCTAATCTGCTCATTTATTTGTTGTTTACTTCTCTTTCGAGTCTGTTTACATGTTGTTGTCCTATGTTCATGTGTCTTTCTCCTCCTTCATGTATAATTCACGTCCTGCCGACGCTGCTCATCTTTTCTTTTGTTGGTTCCTGTCTCGTTTTCTGCGTTTCTGGTTTGTTTACATTTAGATTTGTCTCCACATGTTGTTTTTATTGCTGTTGCAATGAGACAGTTTGTTTTCAAGACTGTTTTGAATATTATAACTTGTGTTTTGCAAGTGTTTTGAATATTTTCTGTCACTTGCAGGTATTTCATGTGCAGTTTTTCTACTTTTTGTCATTTCTTACCACCAGTTTCACTTTGTTTTTGTTTATTTCTTGTGTTGTTTGGGTTTAGTCACTTTGTTGATGTTTTATCTCTTGTTTATTAGACAGTTTGTCGTGCGTTTGTGGTCATTTTGCGTCCTGTCGTGGATCATTTGTGTCTCTTTCACAGCTGTCTGTCTTCAGATCTCTGATCAGTTCGTCTCCTTTGTTGCACGTTTGCACGTCTGAGTGCTTGTTGCGGTGCGTCCATTAGGCGCCATTGTGGGCCTTGTTTGCAGTCCGGTGATTGATTCCGGCGGTCAGGCTGATCCGCGCGCTGGTCACGTGATCGAGGATCGTCGGAAAGTCTCACAAAGTGGCAGGAAATGAGCTGAATCGGTCGTTTTCGAACCGACTCTGAGCGCCTGCGTGTTTTGGTCTCGTTTCAGTACCGCAAGCGGCCACTAGAGGGCAGCGAAGCACCAGCTTCGCGTTTCGATGTGGTTTCTTTGCTTGACTGATGATTTTGTCTCAGCTTTTGTTTCTTGAGCAGCATTTAGTGCACTTTGAGTGCTTGTATGAAGTCATTCTTGAGAAAATCCAAGAATAACTGAGTTTTTACGCTACTTTTGAAACACTTCTTGGCAGTTTAAGCACGTTTAACGTGATTTATGATGCTCAAACGTCCGTTATAAAGCCGTCTCACGTGACTTCTCACCACTCAGGGAGGTCGTGTGTCGGTCGCCTCCAGGCCGAGAGGAAACACAAAGGCATGAATCATGAATGCAAACTAACAACACGAGTAGAAGCGCTCTGGTCTCATGCTGGTGTTGCGTGTTCACTGAGATTTCAGGAGTTTTCGGAGGCGTTTGAAGCGCCGCTGCAGCCGTCAGCGGGGAGACGCGAGGTCATGTGACTCCTTTCTTATCTGTGTCTCGCTGCGAGCTGTATGGACTCATTGTGTGACTGTTTTGAGTTGAGTCACATTATTTGATTTGTCGCTCCGCTGTTGGCCAACCCAGCGTCTGGTAAAAGTCCCGTTTAAAGAGCTCCAACTCGCCATCACAAACCTCAGAGATGTGGTTGTACTTCTTTGTGTATTTGTACTTTGTTTCGCCTTTTTTTTTTACAGTAAACACAGACATCGTTGGGATGCTGTGTCGTGCACCTTGAAGCTCCGTCCAAACTGCGTGTTTTCCAGTCTTCAGACTGACCCACTCATGACGTAAAGCGTCCCTCCTTCGGGGGGGATTTCCTGCCATTCAGCTCGCCGCCGTTATCGGCCCGTGCCGGCGGCCTCGCGGGTCCGGCTTGGTGTTGTGGCGATCTAAAGTGGACCATTGTGCGGCGGAGGCGGTGATGAAAGGTGACCCGGTGTTTGCCCAGCGCTGCAGATAAGGCCCGCCTCTCTCTCCTCCCGGAGGGACGGCGGCGCCGCAGGAGGCAGGTGAAGAAGGAGCGAGACGGGCAGCGGTCAGAGGGGGACTGTACCAAGGCGAGGCGTGAGGACGGCGGGCCATTAGAGCGCTGACGGGGCATCTTGTGACTCCTCTTTGCCCCTCAGAAGAGGAAGGAAAGCGAGCGACTGCGGCGCCGGCGAGCACGCAGCCTGAAGGAAACGCCAGCGTCTCTCTCCGATGGACGCCGGGTTCTCGTCGCTGCGCTCGGAGGCCGTGGTGGCCATGCGCGCGGCGCTGGTCTCCGCCGAGACCCTCCAGCTGACCCTGAAGCCCGAGCCCAGCCAGGAGGAGCGGGCCCTCACGCGCCACGCCGGCGAGCCGCCCCGAGACGGGTAAAAAGGTTGAGCAGAGCGGCGGCTCGGGACGCGTCCGCCGAGTCCTGCGGCTCCACCGATGCGTCGTACTGTGTGTTTTATTGTCACGTGTTCCTTCGTTCAGTGTCGCTTTATCCAGGTAGAAATGTAAAGTTTGTGCACGAAGTGGTGGTACTTTAACCCTGAAATGTCCTATTTCAAATACTGTTAATAGAATTCGGTTTTGTATTAACAAAAATTCACCAGTTTGCCACTTTTAAGTGTTTTTAAAAATGTATTTATTTATTTATTTGCTTTGATTTTTTAATTAATTTTTTTTTTCAGAAAATAGTTGTTTTAGCCCTAAATTTAATTTTGCATTCCAAATTGTTTTTTTTTTTTTAATTTTTTTTTTAAAATTATATTTTTTTAAAAATATTTTGGACTTCATTGTTGTGTCTTTCATTTTATCTGTTTAATTTATTCTTATTTTACTATTTATTTATTTTTTATTATTTTATTATATTTTATTATTATTATTTATTTGGTTTGATTTTTTAATTACATTTTAAAATTTTTTTTTCAAGGTAGTTTTTAGCCCTAAATCAAAAAAAATTATTCCAATTTTTTTCTTTTAATCTTTTATTCATTTTTCAAAATTTTGATTTTTTTAAATTGTACTTTAATTATTGTGTCTTTTATTTTATCTGTTTATTTTCACGTGTTGTATTTAAATGATGATTTTCCACCTTTTAACTCTGAGTCGCTCCTTTACCGTTTTTGTCGTCGTGGCGGTTTTGCAACCACGTCATGTGTCGTTCGCGTTGGCCGAGGAATGACTGCGGCCGTCATGTGAGGCCGTTTAGGAGAAGTTGCTGCGTCACGTCGCCCGAGGACAACGCGGCGGCTGTTGGCGGCGGCGCGGCGGGCAGCCCCGGCGGGCGTCTCGGCCTCCCGCTCACCTTCTGGCTCTGCCTGCAGGAACGAGGACCTCAAGGAGATGCTGGAGAGCAACAAGGAGTCGCTGAAGCTGGAGGCCATGAAGAGGGTGGTCGGGGTGAGCGAGCGACAGGTCTCGCTTTTTGTTCCCAAACTGAAGCCGGAGAACTTTTCTGACCGACGCTTTCACCGTTTTCTTTTTCTCTCAGCTCATCGCGAAAGGAAAAAACTCCTCCGAGTTGTTCCCCGCCGTGGTGAAGAACGTGGCGAGCAAGAACATCGAGGTACGGCGGCGTGGAGCGAGCGCAGCCGACCGCGATTCGTCCCATTCTCGCGTGTTCCCCCGAACGCGTCACGAAAGAGAGAACTTCCTGTCGGGGAGAAGCGGCCGCGTCACGGTTCCTCTTTCAGTTTGGCTTTGACGCGTAGCCTTTAGCATTAGCATTAGCGACAGCAGCATGGAAGTTCTGGAGAAGCGGCCGCGTCATGGTTCCTCTTTCAGTTTGGCTTTGACGCGTAGCCTTTAGCATTAGCATTAGCGACAGCAGCATGGAAGTTCTGGAGAAGCGGCCGCGTCATGGTTCCTCTTTCAGTTTGGCTTTGACGGGTAGCCTTTAGCATTAGCATTAGCGACAGCAGCATGGAAGTTCTGGAACTTTTGGCGCTTTTTCTTTTAGTACCACACAGCGTTTGGGTACTTTTTTTCAAACTGCGGCGTCGGTTCGAGAAAGACCGAGTAGAGAGGATGAAATCGCGTCTTTGTCCTCCATTGTTGCAGTGTGTGTGTGTGGCGAATTCTGAGTGACGTTGCCATGACAACTGAGGCAGGAAACGACAGTAAGTCAAACAAAACTGAAAGAAAAGGAGTAAATAAAGTTGATTTTATGTCTCGTTTTGAGTTTTTGAGTCTCTGGACGGCGCATCGACGGATTCGCGGTCGTCGCTTGGACGCCGCCGCCTTCGTACGGATTTTTCCTTCGCGGTTTCGAGCCGATCCTTTGGATGTTTCCCCCCTCGCGGCGTCGCTCGGTGTTTCTCCTCTCCGGTTTTATTGCAGCGACATGAGCGGCGTCCAGATAAGCTGCGCGGCGTCCGTGTAAACACGCCGCTCGGCTCGCCGCCGCGCACAGCCGATGAGCGGGCGCGGCGCTTGCACCTGGCCTCGGGGGCGGGGGGGCCCTGTGAATATTGATTGGCGGCCGCGGAATAATCAGGTACCGTGAGGGGGCGGCATGTGAGGCGGGCGGGGGGGCCCGGGGCCGGGCGCTGCGGCGAGGCGTGCAGCCCGAGCGGCTGGTGGCGGGGCGGGAGGGGGGGGGGGGGGAGCAGGTGGGCCGGCGTAATTGGCGGGAGAGAGCCCGCAGTCACATCTCCTCGCCGCCGCCGCCGCCTCGCTCTCGCCAGCTGCTCGGGTAGCGTGGGGGCCTCGCTGTGTCTTCTCGCTCGCCGCGTCCTCCGGCTAAAAATGGCCGACCGCGCCCGCGAACAACACGGGCCCGCGCCGCTCGTTCGATGGCGTTGCGTGATTCGACATCGCCGGCGTTTATTTTCCCCCTCGAAAAATCTCCCGAGTTTCGCTTCCTTCCTGCCTCTGGTTGCCGTGGAAACGGGATCCCGTCTCACGGCGTTGCCGGCTAATTCCTGCAGTAACGTGGCGGAGAAACCGGCGCGATCGCGCGGCGCCCCAACCTTTGACCTCCGGGGGTTCTGAGAGCGGGAGCGCCGTTATCGCAGAGACTTCCTGCAAGATCAGACGAGCCGCCGCGACGCGCCTGAAACAACACGTCCACACTCCGCTTTGTTTTGTTGTTTAATCGTCATGCCACTTCGGTGCTTTTATTTTGAAAGATTTAACAGGCTTTCTCTGTCTTGTTTTTCTGATTCTCTTTCGGACTCACTTTGAAAGTAACTCGAAGCACTCTGAGAGCGCAAACCTCCGCCGAGACGCCTCCGTGCTTCGACCTTTTGCGTGACGGACTCTCTTAAAGGGCCACACACGCTAATTACGAGTCACATTTTTCACCGTTTTCAGATCGATCCCGGAACGTTTTGAGCCGGGAAAAGGTTTTTTTTGTCGCTCTGGCGGCCGGTCCGACACTTAATCGGCTCCCCCTCCCTCCCTCCCTCCCACCCCCGTCTGGAGGTTTCTCCTTCGTTCCCAGCGCAATTTCCTGTCGGCTGGCGGCTCTCTTTGCGCGCAGCTGCTTGGCGTTGGCGTTCATTTTGCCGCGGCAGCTGTTTGACGTGATTGTTTCTGGCAGCTGAAGAAGCTGGTCTACGTCTACCTGGTGAGGTACGCCGAGGAGCAGCAGGACCTGGCGCTGCTCTCCATCAGCACCTTCCAGCGCGCCCTGAAGGTAACGCCCCCGCCCCGGCCCCGGCCCCTCCCTCGCAGGCCCCGCCCACCGGTCTCCGTCTCACCTGAACGTTCACTCCTGCAGGACCCCAACCAGTTCATCCGCGCCAGCGCCCTGCGCGTGCTGTCCAGCATCCGCGTGCCCATCATCGTCCCCATCATGATGCTCGCCATCAAGGAGGCCGCCGCCGACCTGTCGCCGTACGTCCGCAAGACCTCGGCGCACGCCATCCAGAAGCTGTACAGGTGAGACGCCACGCCAGGCGGTGTTTCTGTTCGTTACTTAAAGCTGAAACGTTACCACAGCGGTCGGTTTCTCTGCTCGACTCGACACGGTTTCTCTCGTTTAATGGAAGGGGATAGTTCCTGCAAACGGGTACTTTTTTAGTACCAAACGAGTTGAGTTAACAGCGTGACATCATCAGAGCATCAGCTCTTGATTGGCCAGGAAGTGATGTCAACAAATCGGTTCCGACTCGACTTCTTTAGAGCTTAGACTCGACTCTACTCTGTTTTTGCATTCAGCAGTAGTTCCTGTCACCAGGTACCTTTTTGGAACAGGCTCAGCTGGGATTCCGCCCTTAAAAATGTGACATCATCAGTCTGTTGGCTCGTGATTGGCCAGAAAATGATGTAAACAAAGCGTCTTCGACTCGACTTCTTTAGCAACTCGACTTGGTTTTTCCATTCAGTAGTAGTTCCTGTCACCAGGTACCTTTTTAGAGCAGGCTCAGCTGGGGTTCCGCCCCGAGAAATGTGACATCATCAGGCCGCCGGCCTCTGATTGGCCAGAAAATGATGTCAACAAAGCGGTTCCAACTCAGCTTCTTTAGCATCTCGGCTCGACTCTACTCAATTTTTCCATTCAGCAGTAGTTCCTGTCACCAGGTACCTTTTTGGAACAGGCTCAGCTGGGATTCCGCCCTTAAAAATGTGACATCATCAGTCTGTCGGCTCATGATTGGCCAGGAAGTGATGTCAACAAAGCATCTTCGACTCGACTTCTTTAGCAACTCGACTTGGTTTTTCCATTCAGTAGTAGTTCCTGTCACTCGGTACCTTTTTAGAGCAGGCTCAGATGGGGTTCCGCCCTTAAAAATGTGACATCATCAGTCTGTCGGCTCGTGATTGGCCAGGAAGCGATGTCAACAAATCGGCTCCGACTCGACTTCTCCTCGACTCTACTCGGTTTTTCCATTCAGCAGTAGTTCCTGTCATGAGGTACCTTTTTAGAACAGGCTCAGCTGGGGTTTTGACGCCGAAAAAGTGACATCATCAGAACGCCGGCCTCCGATTGGCCAGGAAGTGATGTCAACAAGTCGGTTCCAACTCGGCTTCTTTAGCGTCTCGGCTCGACTCTACTCAATTTTTCCATTCAGCAGTAGTTCCAGTCACCAAGTACCTTTTTAGAACAGGCTCAGCTGGGGTTCCACGCCGAAAAAGTGACATCATCAGACAGCCGGCCTCCGATTGGCCGAGGGACGGGGCTCGGCGGCTGACTGGCGTCTCTCTTTTTGTCCTCAGCCTGGACCCGGAGCAGAAGGAGCAGCTGATCGAGGTCATCGAGAAGCTCCTGAAAGACAAGAGCACGGTAGGTCCCCCGCTGCCGCCGCCGCCGCCACCGGAGGGCGCCGCAGGCAAAGCCAAGGCCTCGCCGGCTCGCGGCGCTCCATCCCACAGCTCATTCGGCAATGCCACGCTTTGTTAACACCCACTTAAACCCGCACATCTTCAGATGCTCCCTGTTAAGTGTCCATTTGGAGAGGCGTTCTCGCGCTGATGCCGGTGTCGGCGCCGCTCTCTCCCGGGCCAAACTCGCCTCCCTCCCTCCCTCCCTCCCTCCCTCCCCCCTCTTTCCCCCCTCCCTCTCTCCCCCCTCCCTCCCCGGTTTACGTTCGCAGACGTCCGTCAGAAGTCAGCGGGCGGCGTTTCGTGTTTCGCTGCGATTACGTATTCAGAGAGTATTTCTGTCATTTACAAACAAAACAAAGCGCCTCAGGCCAGGAAGGGGGGAGGAGGAGGAGGAGGGGGGAGGAAGGGGGAGTGTAGGGGGGGAGGGCGGGGGCGGGGGGGGGAGCCCAGTGCCAGATGCAGAGCATATTTAGCCCTGGACGGCTAACGAAGACAGATGACTCCTCCCGGTCGCAGCCCTCGCCGCGAGGCAGGGGACAGAGGGAGAGGGCGCCGTCGCCGCACAGACACGCCGGCACATCAGCCGGTGATGAATGGCGAGAGAAAAAGCCCGGACGCCGTTGCCACGGCGGCGCCGGCGGCAGCGGCGGCACATCCTCAGTAGCTGCCGAGCGTCGCGCGTCTTTCATCAGCGTTTTGTTTCGGAGCGGCGGCGAGGAGTCCGGGTCGATGGAGGCGGGCGGAGGGTCGACGTTCAGGCAGGTGTGGTCGCGCGAGGCCTCCAGCAGGGGGCGACATCATCTGTTCGCCGCTGACGTGCAGAAATAAAAGCGGGAGCCTTCAAAATAAAAGCATCGGGTGGTTATGTCTGCTTGAGAGTCTAAGAAAAGAAGTTCCCGGTTCCCGGATCGCTGAGGTCCTCCTGAGGCGGTCCGAGGCCCCAGGTCGGGGGATATCGCTGCTCTCTGATTGGCCGAGACGTTACGCGCGAAAACAAGCCGCCGCCCATCAGTTTCCAGGATTTATTCTGGTTCTTTTGCGAACTTCTGAGCAGCAGCTCTGTCCTTCAAACGTTAATTAAAACCACCGCGGTCGAGACCTTAATTTACCTTTTCAGGCGGGCTTCCAGGTGTCATGTGATGCGGGGCGAAGGGGGGGTGTGTGTGTGTGGGGGGGTCTCGGCGGGAAATTAACGGCGGGAAAATGCTGCCGCGCCACCGTCAGAGGGAGGAAACGTCGGCTTAGCGTCCCGTTCTCCGGCGTCGCCCGGGCCTCCTGACGTTTACCTTTACAGATGGGCCGGCTCGGGTAAATGGCTGTGACACGTGTGTGTGGCGGGGGGGAGGAGGGGGGAGGAGGGGGGAGGAGGAGGTGCTGCTTACAGGCAGGGACGGTGTAAAGAGGAAACGTGGCGGGCCCCGATGACAGAGACGCCGGCGGCGTTCGTGCAGCTGTTTCGGCGTGATGGATCTATTATCCCGCCATTACAAGATAAATGATCGATCTCGGCCGTCCTCGCCGCCGCCGCCGCCGCCGCCGCCGCCACCTCCGCTGCACCTTCTGCAAAATGGAAATGAGAAGAGAAAGGAGGAGCGGCGAGGGGGAGGGAGGAGGAGGAGGAGGTGCTATGATTAGAGGCTAGGTGAGATGCCCATTAATTTAAGAGAAAACGGAGGGAGGAGGAGGAGGAGGAGGAGGAGGAAGAGGGGGGAGGGGGGAGGCGACCCCACGCCGGGCCATCCATCACGGGCGCCGCGCGGCGTCTCTGACGTGATGACCCAGCACTCTCCGCCTCCCCGCCGCCCTAATTAGGATTCATCGCAAAATAGATGCAAGGAAACGTTTTGGGCCCTTCATAATTTTATAGGAAATTTATTGTTATTAGAAGAACCATTTGCTTAGCGTGATTTTTCCATTACCGGCTTGTCACGCGGGGGAGATAATGTGGTCCAAGGGGGGGAGGAGGGGGGAGGAGGGAGGAGGAGGGAGGGGGGAGGAGGGGGAGGGATGAACTCCATAGATTGGGGTGTCAGTTTTGTTGATGGTGCATGTAGTTTACCTTGGAGCCGCCTCTAATGGGGGAAGTTGGGAGGGAACGCACGGCGGCGTGCAAGCGGGACGCTCGCGGGACGCTCGCGGGACGCTCGTGCACGGCGCCTCGCCGGAAGGGCGCCATGTACGTGCACACGGAGCCAAAACGCAGGGAAGTAACTTGAGTCAAAGTAACTTTACTCTCGCTCCAAAGTACAACGTGAGAAAACTCCGTGATAAACATTGAACCAAAGTTACCAGGAGTAACGAAGCAAAAGTAACTTGAAATATTCACGATGTAACTCAACGAGTAACTGTAACACTCACAGTACTGAACATATTACTCGATTACTTTACGTTTCTGCTGCTCAAAGGTGATAAAAGTCCAAAATAATCATTAAAACGAGTCAGAAGTGACGTCAGGTGTCGTGTTTCAGCCGGCTGTGACTCCGCCTCCGTCGTCATGGCAACAGACATACGTTCAGTCTCTGACGCTGTACAAGCAGGACGCTCGCGGGACGATCACGCACGGCGCCTCGCTGGGAGGACGCCGCCCGAGTCAAAGTAACTTTACTCTCGGTCCAAAGTAGAATGTGATAAAACTTGATGATAAACACTGAATTGGACTTACCAGGAGTAGCTAAACAAAAGTAACTTGAAATATTCTCAAAGTAACTCAATGAGTAACAGTAATGCTGAGCTCAGAAATACTTAACATATTACTCGATTACTTTATGTTTCTGCTGCTCAAAGATGATAAAAGTCCAAAATAATCAGGAAAACGAACGAGTGAAAGGTAAACTCGGGTGTTGTGTTTCAGCCGGCTGTGACTCCGCCTCCGTCGTCATGGCAACAGACACATGCTGTGCAAGCAGGACAATCGTGCACGGCGCCACAGCGTAGGGAAGTAACTTGAGTCAAAGTAACATTACTCGCAGTCCAAAGTAGAACGTGATAAAGCTTGATGATAAACATTGAACCAAACTTACCAGGAGTAGCTAAACAAAAGTAACTCCAAATATTCGCAATGTAACTCAACGAGTTACTGTAACATTTGAAGTCACTTCTCGCTCGGAAATACTCAACACATTACTCGATTACTTTACGTTTCTACAGCTCAAAGGTGATAAAAGTCAAAAATAGTCACAAAAATGAACAAGTCAGAGGTAAACTCGGGTGTCGCGTTTCAGCCGGCCGTGACTCCGCCTCCGTTGTCATGGCAACAGACACACGTTCAGTCTCTGACGCTGTGCAAGAGGGACGATCGTGCATGATGTAGGAAAGTAACTTTACTCTCACTCCAAAGTAGAAAGTGACAAAACTTGATGAGAAACATCGAACCAATCTTACCACGAGTAACTAAACAAAAGTAACTCCAAATATTCGCAATGTAACTCAACAAGTAACTGTAACATTTGAAGTTACTTCACGCTCAGAAATACTTAACATATTACTTGATTACTTCACGTTTCTACAGCTCAAAGGTTGGTAAAAATAATCACAAAAATGAACGAGTCAGAGGTAAACGCGGGTGTCGTGACTCCGCCTCCGTCGTCATGGCGTCAGACCCGCGTTCAGCCTCTGACGCTGTGTTTCCTGAAAGTAGCGTCTTCCGAACTCTGGCGTCCAATCATCTCGGAGGGGCGGGGCTTTCTGGCCCAGCGCAGCGGGGGTCGCCGCCGGGGGGCCGCGAGGCTTTAATTGGGCGGAGCGTATTCCGCTCCCTCTCCGCTCCCCCTCCCCCCCTCCCCCCTCGCCTGGCCGCCATGATGCTGTTTGCATATTAATACACCGCCGTGTCACTCACTCACACTCGTCAGTCAGGCGTCAGGGGGCGGGGGGGCAGAACGCTGCAGCTTAAAGACTTTTTTCCCAATAAAGCAGTCGATTATCAGCCGCTCCGTCCTCCCGTTTCCCCCGGTAAATTAAACATTTATACGCAGGAAAAACTCGTGTGAAAGTTTCATCTTTGCTTTTAATTATCAGCTACTTAGAGGCTTAAACGCATGTGAGGCAATCAACGCCGCAAATTGGCGCCGCGTTGTTGTTTTAAGTGCAATTAGAAGACTTTGTAAGCAGGGTCATTGCTGTTAACTCCGCCGTTATTTCTCCAGAGTCTGCCTGCTTAAAACATGAAGGATTTGTTAAATTCATCCAACGCAGACGCCGCCGCCGAGTCCTCCGACCTCCATTAGCGCGCGTGTTAATAATAGTGGCTGCCGCTGAGGGCTGTTTTCTCCTCCTCCTCCTCCTCCTCCTCCTCTTCCTCCTCCTCCATCTGCAGCTGGTGGCCGGCAGCGTGGTGCTGGCCTTCGACGAGGTCTGCCCGGACCGCATCGACCTGATCCACAAGAACTACAGGAAGCTGTGCAACCTGCTGGTGGACGTGGAGGAGTGGGGCCAGGTGGTCATCATCTCCATGCTGACGCGCTACGCCAGGACGCAGTTCACCAGCCCCTGGAAGGAGGTGAGGTTTGCCGGGACCGCCGGGGCCTCCGGAGTCTCCGGCGCCGCCACCGCCGTGTGACGCCCGCGCCGTCCCCTTGCAGGGCGCCGAGTTCGACGAGAACAACGAGGCGGCGTTCTACGAGGACGAGGAGAAGAAGGACGCCGCCAAGGACGCCAAGCCGTACATGATGGACCCGGACCACCGCCTGCTGCTCAGGAACACCAAACCTCTGCTGCAGAGCAGGAACACCGCTGTGAGAGACACACACACACACACACACACACACACACACACACACACACACACACACACAAACACACACACAAACACACACAGAAGTGCCAATTTACTCTCGAATGCCAATATTTCTGCATGTCTTTGTGCCCATCCAACACACATAAATACACACACACAGACACACACTCACTCACTCACTCACTCACACACACACACTCACACACACACACACACACACACACACACACACACACACACACACTGAAGTGCCAATCTACTCTCGAATGCCAATATTTCTGCATGTCTTTGTGCCCATCCAACACACATAAATACACACAGACACACACAGACACGCACAGACACGCACTCACACACACACACACACACACACACACACACACACACACACACAGACACACACACACACACACACACACACACAC
>JASSRZ010000083.1:11762966-11774390 GCA_032164315.1 Malacoctenus gilli | reverse complement strand
ACACACACACACACACACACACACACACACACACACACACACACACACACACACACACACACACACACAGAGTCATGGACACACACTGACACAGACACACAGACACACAAACCGAGACGCACACACCGAGACGCGCACACACTGAGACGCACACAGACACAGAGACACACAGACACACACACACACACACACAGAGTCATGGACACACACTGACACAAACACCGACACATACACAGCCACACACAGTCACACACACAAACACATTCACACCGACACACACACATGGTTCAAAAAGCAGAAGGATCTGAACGTTTTCTGGGACGCCACGTCCAGACGAAACTTTTTATCTTCGTTCGACTTGAAGTTTCATCGCGTGTTCGTAATCGGACGCGATTGACGCGAACTAACGAGCGTGGGAACGTTTCCGCCGAGAGACGCTGAAACTCCAGATAAAAAAACAGACCCTCAGGAGTCTCCGAAACGCGCCCGTCCGAGTCCCCAATGTTCGGCGTGACGTTCGCCGCCGCGTGACGGCCCGTTTCCTGTGCGAAAGCGGCCCCGGTTCCCGAAAGGGTTAACGCGCCCCGAGAGTCCCTCCGCAGGAACCTCTGCGGCGTCCTCTGGGGCGCCATCGCGACGGTCGGTTCGCACGCGGCCTCGTGGGAGGCGCGGCGATCCGGCCGAAGCCGGTTCCGAGGCCGCTCGCTGCCAAACCGTCACCTGTCGGCGTTTGAGTCGCGTTTTACTTTGTTCTTGTAGTACAAAGTTTGAAGTTTTACTGCGATTCCGTGTGTCCCGGCAGGACGGAGGAGCGGCGGCGCCGCCGATCGATCTCGGCGGTCGTTAACGACTCGCTGCTTCTCCCACAAAACCGCCGAGGAGGAAATGAGCCTGAAACGTTGCTTATTTTAACCCGATTACATAAGCCCGACTTATTAATAACTTGGGACGCGTCTCTCGGCGCGGTCGCGCTTTCACGTAAATACTGAGGCGGCGGCGGCGGCCGCGCGGCGGACCGCGGACGACCCTCTGACGTCGGGCGCTCTCGCCGCCGCGTTCCGGGAAGCGTTCGGTCCGCGCCGCCAAACGCCAGCATAATAAACAACGTCCTCCGCAAACAAGAGCGCCCGGACTGCACGCAGCCGGGGGGGGGGGGGGGGGGGGGGGCGCGGCGCCGGACGCCGCCGTGGGACGCTCCTATAAATAGCGAACTGAAGGGAAGGCCGGCGTCTCCCCGGAGTTTGGCTTCACTGTAAACAAAGAGGAAGGAGGCCAAACGGGGACAAAAAGGTCGAGGAACGCGGCTGCAAAACAGAACTTCAAATGGTTCTTCCTTGGCTAACGTTGCGTTCGAGGTCACTGCTGCCCCCTGCTGGTCAGTTTTGGGAGTTACGAGGTCACGAGTTCGTGGTCATTTTAACTACTTTTACGGGATTTTATTCCCAATAAAAAATTTGCCACTTTTGGCTACGACAGCGTTTTATTTTGAAGAGTCGCTGAGCAACAAGACTTGCTGTTAATGAGGCTTTAAAGTTTATTTACACGCAAATAAAAGTGTTTATGGAGGTTTGTGTGTTGTTGACATTTAAACTTTTAAAATCAGGTTTAATTGTCAAAAACTTAAATTAACTTAACTCTAGGTTACATAACTTATCAGAAATTTAACTTATGTTTATTTTGCACCTTTATTCATCTGAATTTTTCAATAAATTCGTTTTTTTTGCTCTTTTAGTTATAACTTTCAAACGTCTGCTTACAACTAAATCATTTTATCAACAATAAATGATCATTTAATCATTAAATTAAGTTAATTTAGCAGGAAAAGAACTTTATTTAGTCAAAAACGAGAGTTTATTCAATTTTAACGTTAAAAAACAGGCATTATTCGAGAAACAGTCAAAAGAAGCAAATTTAATGCTGTTTTTTTCAGCATTTCACGTCAGTTTTTTCTGTTTCTGCAGGAAAAAGATCAATTTGGATGTTGAAACACGGATGATGAAGGTCATGGAGTCCTGAAAGTTGAAGGAACTCCACCAGAAGTCAAACGGTCAAAAGGTCCCAAGTGTTGCTTTCAAAGCGGCCTGTTTGTCTTCACAGTAAACAAACTGTAAACAGTGTAAACAGCCGCCACGCGCCGTTGGTGAAGCCCCGTGAACGTCACCGCGTCACGTTCAGGTTGAAGCCGCGACGGAGTCCAACGCGAGCCTCGGCGGGACTCGTCACGGCACCTGGCCCGTGCACGCGCACACCTTTAAATAGCACGCGTGTAATCCCCATAAAACCATCATCATCATCATCATCGTCATCTTCCTCGCTCGGACCCGCACTCTGACCACAATAAAGCCCCCCACCCCCCCTCCCCCCTCTCCCCTTCCGCGACCATCACTCACGACCCCGGTGAGGAGGAAGAGGATGATGATGGTGTCGTAGTGAGCGGCAGTGATGAAGGTGATGTCGGCGCGGCGGCTACCTTGACGCTGGTGTGGCTGGTCTGCGTCTCGGCCTCGATGCGGACGTGCCCGCCGCCGCCGGGTTCCCGCCGCTCGCGGCAGGAGTTGCCGCGCGCGTGTCGGCTCTGGTAGGTGAGCACGGACGGGATGGACTCGGCCGCGTCCGTCTTGATGAAGAGCCCGTGCAGCGTGGCCGCGGTGCCCTGCGAGATGGTGGTGGTCTGGTGCGGCGAGTTGGACTCGTCCGAGTCGCGGCAGTAGATGACGCCGCTCTGCGAGACGTGGATGCTGGGAGCGCAGCCCATCGCCTCGGCGGCGCCGCGCCTCCGGAGCCGCCGCGGCCCGGGAGCAGGAGCACGGAGACGGGCCGGGATCGCGCTGTCCTCCGCGCGCCTCCCCGGGAGCGCATGAAGGGAAGGCGGGAGGGAGGCGGAGCGCGGGCTTCGCTTGGCTTCGCTTGGCCGACGTCGCGTCGCGCCGCGCCGCTGCACGACCGCCGGCCTGGAGCGCCCCCGCCGCGCCGGACTGACGGCCGGAGCTACGAGCGGGACCGAGGCACCTGGCTGCTGCTCCTCTTCCTCCTCCTCTTCCTCCTCCTCTTCATCACCAGCGGCCGCACATCCGGCGGCGCTGCTGTGGCATCTTCACACCATCCGGCCTCCGTCGAGGCTCCGCGGCCGCGACTCTCCTCCTTCTCCCCCAGCTGCTCATTGGCTGCGGTCCACCCTCCCTCCCCCCCTCCCCTCACACCCCCTTCCTCCCCCCTTCCTCCCCCCTCGGGTCACTTCCAGTCCCCCAACGATGCTTTTCAGCGGAAACGTCTCCTCACGTCGGTGCTTTTATTTTCTTACATTTCCCGACATTCCCCTCTGGAACCTTTTACCCCCCCCCCCCAAAATTTTTTTTTGCCGCGGACCCCTCTGACAACTTCCGGCTTGGAACATCACAGTGAAGCCAAACACCTCAGGAAACACACATTCTCACCAGCCTTCAAAATAAAAGCCCTGGCTCAATCTGGGCTCCAGAATTGAACCAATTGGGATCGATTTGGAGAAATTCCGAGCAGGCAAAGCCTCGGCTTCCTGTGACAAAACAGCGCCCCCTAAAGGAAGCCCCGCAGCTCCATCGCAGACAGATGTTCGGACAGATTAACTGCAGTTCCTGATCTGCCCACCAGAGGTCGCAGAACTGCAGGAAATGTGACGAACATTCACAATATAGAACTCTCACAACTGCTTGTAGCCACAAGAGCAAGTGTAATTTTTCAAAATAAAAGCTCTCGAGTTTGAGCTTGGACAGGAAGCGAGCGTCACCTGATGTTTGATGTGGAGCCACAAACCCGCAACAGAGCCCAGCTCGGTGTTTCAGGTGTAAACATCACCTGACGGCCGCCATGTTGGGACAGTCGATGTTTTGTAACTGCAACCTCAACCAGCTGAGTGACTGAAGCTTCAAGGCTGACCTCTAGTGGCCGTCGGTGATATGACAGCCGCAAACGAGTCCATTAAAAAGGTCCCGAGAGACATGAAAACCAAAACAGTCGCTCCGAGGCGCCGCTGGTCTCCGTCCTGCAGGTCCGAGCCGGTTCGCGTCCCGACTGACCACCCAACGACGTATCGACGCGGTGGGCGGTCCCTCGGGGCGAAACCATGGCAACAAGAGCCCTAACTCAGAGCCACAATCCAACAGGGCCTTCCTGCTTTGTTTCCCCTCCGTTCGATCAATAAAAACTCGGCTTACTTGTTTCAGAGACGTAAACTTTTGATTATTTCCACGATTTATCATCTAAAAACTGCTTCAAACAGCTAAAAGTCGAGTTTTTGTCCATTTTCCGGCACATTTCTGACTGCAATCCGACTCTTTCTTTATTTCACTTCATCACCAGGACTGAACGAGCTTCTACTGCTGCTGGTGGCGCCCCCTGCTGGCCGAAACCTCCACACCTTCAACTGCTGGTTCGAACATAATTCAATCAAACGGCAGCAAAGCTCGAACCGCGCAAGATAAACAAGGTAAACAAGGAGACGCACGACCAGGTAAACAAAGCCCCGTTGACGTCACAGCTGCTCACGTATTGATCACATCCAAAACAACAACACTCGTTGAGTAGTTTGACCCTCAAACAGGTTTTAAGCTGCTTTAATTTTAAATACTGAATGTTTTATTTGGTACAGAAGCTCTAACGTTGTTCTAAAAGTTACTTTCGACGTCGTTACTTTCTAAGAATTTATCCCAGACATCAAAAAAAGACGAAACAAGGACCCCAAACAATAAAATGAAGTCTGACTGACTCGTTTCTGCAAATTTCCCATCAAACGTGGGTTTTTTCCCACTTTTAAGGCCGGAAGTTGCTAATTTCGTCTCGGGACTTGGACTCTTATTCAAAATCTGAGCAGTTTTGCGCTTTTTCCGGCCTCGTGCGGCGGTCAGCAGCGTCCTGACGCGCCGCCGCGGACGTCTCACCTTCTCGGGTCCGTTGGGGGGGATCGCGCCCGCGGACGCTCGGCTCATTCCTGCCGGCGGTTCGTCCTTCAGACTGAGACGCCGGCGGACGCTCCTTCCTGCGCTCCGTGCACATCCAGGGAGGGGGGCGTGCGTGCGTGCGTGCGTGCGTGCGTGCGTGCCAGCGGGGCTCCACAGGTAGCGAGCCGGGGGGACGGCGGCGGGAGGTCGGCCGCAACTTTATAAGCTTCCCCGCGGAGAGAGCGGCGGGCGGCCCGGTGTCCGTGCGGCCCTAGTGTCCCCTCCCCCTCCTCCTCCTCCTCCTCCTCCTCCTCGGCGGCATCTGGACGCTAAATACTCGACTCCAGAGTACCTCAGGAACTACTACTCGAGTAACCTGAAGCACCGACTCTACTCGAGTAACCGGGGTGCGAGTTTCCTGCTCTACAGGAACGTCTTCCATTGTACTCCGAGTAAAATTACTTCCAAAACAAAACATTTGCTGTGCTAGTACTTTGTTAAATACTCTTCTGGGAAGTTACTCTGCACATAAGTTGCTTCCAATGTGAACTGGACACACGGATTTTAATCAGATTCGAAGTTACTCACACAGAACAAGTGGAGACTGAAGTAATCAGATTACATATACTCCAGAGGTGACGTGTCCTGATGTTTTATCCTCAATCTAAGACAAAAACTGAACTCAGGAAGTTTGTGTGTCAGCGTAAAAACAGGAGACGCGAATATGAAGCGACTCAGAAATAGAGGATCTTCCCCCTGAAAGTCGGAGCAGGCACAAACTGGTTCTACACTGACGAAGGGCCCGACAGGTGAGTTCAATCCATCAATTAGAGGACAGGAAGAGGAAGGCAGGTGAGAGAAATCCACCAAAATAAAACAGGAAGTCACGAGATGGAGACAAGACGGATCAGTAAAAGGGGGATCCATCATAGTGAAGACAGGAGGAGGAAGGAGGAGGAGAGAGGAGGAGGTGAGGGGGGAAATATGGCGGCCGTGAGGCCCGCAGCTCCTCCTGAAGAGGTGGAGGAGGAGCGCGGAGAGGAGGCGCCACCTGGAGGTGAAGGAGGCGTCAGGGTCGCTCACGTCTCCTGAGGCGCAGGTGATGATGGAGGCGCGAGCACCTCCTCACCCGTGACGGAGGTGCAGGAGCTGCTCCTCCCTCAGAGGAGGCGAGCACCTCCTCACCCGTGACGGAGGTGCAGGTGCTGCTCCTCCCTCAGAGGAGGCGAGCACCTCCTCACCGAGCACCTCCTCACCCGTGACGGAGGTGCAGGAGGAGGCGAGCACCTCCTCACCCGTGACGGAGGTGCAGGAGGTGCTCCTCCCTCAGAGGAGCCCGCCGCCTCCGGCCGCTCATCGACCCGCCGCCGGGTCACCGAGTGCGCCCGCCCCGCGGGTCTCGGGTCGTCGCCCGCACAAACAGGCTGTTCCGGGAACGCGCGCGCGTTCACGGAAGTGCGGGCCGGCGGACGGGCACCCGCTTCACTCCGACGTTTTCACATCAAAGAGCCGCGTTCGATCCGGGCGCCTCTGACCGGAAGTACGACAACAGGAACCGTCCCGCAGTTCGGACCCGAGTTCAAGCGGGTTCAGGCGGCCTGGAAGTGACCGGATCGATGGCCCGCAGGGCGGGCACGAGCCGCGTGAACGGACGGTAAAAGGTCTAACCCCCCCGCCATCCACACACGCACCTGAACTGCTCCTGGATCAGTGTTTTGGTCCATTTCCCTGAAGGTGAACCAGTTGAAATGCCACCAAACTCTGTTTCCAGTCTGCAGATATTTGACACTTTTTTTTTTTTACCACAAACTCTTCGTCCTTTACTGACGTCACAGCAATCCACTCTCACTTCTACTTCAAATACTCAGTGGGAGGAAGTAGAAACTACTTCAGGTGCACTGACGGGCCAGCAGAGGGCGCCACAGGAGCGGGCGGTGACGCGTGGAGGTCTCTGCGGTTTGACGACGCGACATTTCGGGCTGTTTTTTCTGCAGGATGATCAGAAACAGGCAAGATTGAGGAAGAAGGGATGAAAGAAGGGAAAAAAAACGAGAGTTTAGAAGGAGAAACGAGGTGATTTAGGTCGTTTTTACGATCTAAATGGGAGAAATGTGGTGAAAAGTGTCGCAGGCAGGTCTGAGATCAGCAGAGGGAAGCGTCGGCCTGAGGCTGATCGGCGCTGAAGATGCTGAACGAGCTCGGATCAGCTTCGGGAACGTGAAGCTGAACGACATAAGAAGCGCTTTGTTCTGCAAAGCTGCTTTATGCAGCAGAGGCTCGCACACACACACACACACACACACACACACACACGCACACACACGCTAATCACACAGTAAACATGTTGATTTATGAGACGAACTTCCCCCTTTCGAACTTACATACTTCTTTTACACACTTCCTTCCTTCCTCCCTCCCTTTCCTTCCTCATTTTCTCACACACTTCCTTTTTCTTTCCTTCCTCTCCTCCTTTCTTTCTTTCTTTCTTTCCTCTCTCTCTCTCCCTCCCTCCCTTCCTTCCCTCCCTACACAATCGCTTCCTTCCTTTTCTCGTCACATCCTTTTTCCCTCCTTTCCTTTCTTCCTTTCTCACACACTTCCTTATTTCTTTCTTTCTTTCCTTCCTTCCTCCCTCCCTTCCTTCCCTTCCCTCATCATTCCTTCCTTCCTTCCTCCCTTTCCTTCCTTACTTTCTCACACACTTCTTCCTTCCTTTCTTTCTTTCTTTCCTACACAATCGCTTCCTTCCTTTTCTCCTCACATCCTTTTTCCCTCCTTTCCTTTCTTCCTTTCTCACACACTTCCTTCCCTTCTCTCCTCTTTCCTTCTTTTCTCACACACTTCCTTCTTACTTTCCTTCCTTCCTCTCTCTCCCCTCCCTCCCTCCTTCCTTTCCTTCCTTCCTTTCCTTCCTTCCTTTCACACACACTTCCTTCCTTCCCTCCCTACACAATCGCTTCCTTCCTTTTCCCCTCCTTTCCTTCCTTTCTTTCTCACACACTTCCTCCCTCCCTCCCTTCCTTCCCTTCTCTCATCATTCCTTCCTACTTCCTTCCTTTCCTTCCTTCCTTCCGGCTCCTGTTCTTCCTTTGCTCCGTTGACTCTTTCCTCACCTCGTCTGGGGAGATCCTTCCTTCCTTCCTTTCCTCCTGCCTCCTTTCCTCTTTCCTCCTCGTCTTGAAGGAGGACGAGGACGCCCCGGTGACTCGGTGAGTCCAGCAGCGATGGGATCAGTGACGCCTCCTCGCCGCTGGTTTCATTAGAAGCTGCGGCGGCGGCGGCAGACGGCCGATAAGCCACGTCTCTCCGGCGAGCGATAACAGATGTAATTTTCTTACGAACCAGAACGGGAGGAAGTGAAGCGGCCCCCCCGGGATCGCAGCGGTCCGCAGGGACTGTGGGGGGGGGGGGCAGTCCATCAGTGTCAAAGGGGGGTGAGGGGGTGAGGGGGGGGGGCAGATAATGTCAAGCGCCTCTCAGTCTCAGCGTTTGGCTCGGGCGCCCGTCAAGGCAGCTCGATCCCGCCTCGCGCTCCCACGTTCGGCGCCGTTATCTGCCTCGTCCGCCGTCCCTCCGTCTTCGACGCCGCGGCTCAGGGACGCAGGTCGGAGGGACACCTGGACAGGAGGACGGACGCAAACGCAGACACACAAATCAGACACGCTGAAGACGACTGAGGGGGGAGAGGACAGTTTCGGGATTTTCTCTGAAGCATTTCTTCCGATTTTTGAGACATAAAGACGGAAATGTGACGAAATTCTGCTTCGGGTTCGTAAAAGTAGACAAACACGAATTCGTCTCAGTAAAGTGCGAGAACTGCGTTTGGTTTTTTTTTGACTCAGGACGAGATTAAAACGAGACGCTTTGCCGCGGTCACCCTCAGCTTCCCCTTCAGGCGTCCAGCAGACGTCCTGAAAGTCGTCGGGGACGTCTCGAGTCTCGGCATCTGGACGCGGCGACCTTCGGGGCCGCCCGAGGCGCCGGAGGTCCCGCAGGGGCGCCGGACGCGGCGTCCTCGACTTTCGCCAGCGTCTGAGGCAGCAGGAAGGAAGTTTTCGGCCGCGACGTCAATTTACTCCAACTTAACTCGTAAAGTAAGACATCAATGACTCTACTCGACACAGCTCGACTCTACTCTACTAGAAAGGAACCAAAACCAGCTGGACTCCACCCTCACTATGAACTGGACTTCCTTTAATCGACTCTACTCACTCTAAACCAGCTCAATCCCGGCTCGACTCGACTCGACTCGACTTGACTCGACTCGGATCTCTATCCTAGATCCAAACCACTTAAATCCGACTCAAACCACATCAACCAAACCACTCGACTCTACTCTACTCTACTCGACTCGACTCGACCCAAACCTGCCCGATGTCGACTCTACTCAACTCGAATCTCTCTCCTAGATCCAAACCAGTTAAATCCGACTCAAACCACATCAACCAAACCACTCGACTCGACTCGACTCGACTCGACTCGACTCGACTCGACTCGACTCGACTCGGTCCAAACCTGCCCAATGTGGACTCTACTCAACTCGAATCTCTCTCCTAGATCCAAACCAGTTAAATCTGACTTCAACCAAACTACTCGGCCGACTCTACTCTACTCGACTCGACTCGACTCGAATCTCTCTCCTAGATCCAAACCAGTTAAATCCGACTCAAACCACATCAACCAAACCACTCGACTCGACTCTTTCCTCAACAGTCTATTCTTCCACCTACGGGTCCAAAAGTGAACATAATATAAGTTGAATTCAGACATTGACGCTGATATTTATACTTTATATAATTAGAAACATAAATTCGTGTTCATGACGTCATTAACTGGTTGTTTGTTGAGGAGAATCTGCAGCAGTTCGAAGCCAGAAAAGAGTCTCTCTCTCTCTCTTTCTCTCTCTCTCTATTCGCGCTCTCGTCACAGCCAACGTAGCTGACGGGGTGGAGGAGGGGGGAGCAGGTGGGGTGGGGGTGGGGGTGTCACTCGGTGGTCTCCGAGCGCGCCCCTATAAAAGCCTCGGTGCGCCCGTGGAGCCGCTCACACCGCCCGCCCGCGCTCAGGCCGCCACCGACGCGCGTCATGGAGCGCTCGTTCCGGGAGCAGCTGTGCGTCCTGCTGCTGAGTCTGTCCGTCCTCCGCGGAGACGCCAGGTACGTGGAGGTAAGACGCACCGCAACTTCCTTCCTCCTCCGGCTTTTATTTTGAAAACATGCCCAAGCGTGGCTGACTCTCGGCTCGGTTCCTGCAGAGCAACGAGATCTCCAAAGACGACTTGTACTCGTTCCTGAACCCCGAGCTCAAGAGAGAAGTCCCGGAGGAGCTGATGTACCGCCGACCGTTACGTGAGTTCTGCAAATACTTGAAGTACAATTACGTAATTGCATCCTGTTAAAGTACCGCGAGGAGGAGGAACTCTCATTCAGGCTCGATTCGCCGGGAAATCTCTCCGTAAAACGAGCTTTTATTGTGGTTTTTATAGTTTATTAGCGCTCAGAAGTCACGTAAAAATAACTGATTTAATTTTCGGAGCGACTTTTATTTTGTTAAAAACGTTTTTTTTACAGTAGAAATAACGGACAAATTTCTTCCCTTAAATTTAATTTTTAGATTTTTTTATGTTTTGTTTTTTGTGACTTGTGACCAAAAATGATTTGATACAAAAAAAACTACACTTAAAATATATTTATAGTTTTTTTTCTTTATGGGATTAGGGGGAGTTTTATGTGGCATTTGAAGTAGAAATATTTAAATAATTTTTCTTCTTAATTTTAATTGTGGTGATGCCTTTTTTGGGGGAGATTCCTCAAATTTTGACATCAAAATGTGTTTTTTCTTTAAATTCCTAATTACTGGTTTGAAATTTTTGAATAAAAAAAATCAGATTTTAACAGCAAAAATTTAGATTCCAGCTGAAATTATTTTAAATGAAAGCAAATAATTTCTAAAAACATTTAATTTTGTGAGACATTTTTAGTTCAGGTGTTTTTAGATTTTACTCTTTGGAATAAATAACTGTAAATAGCTGCAAGATGAGCCGCAGCAGACCTCCTGCTGGCCGCGTTCGTCCCCCTCTTCAGCGTCCCCCCCCCCCCCTCCCCCGTCTGTCTCCGTGTCCCCGCAGGCTGCCTGGACATGGTGGCGGTGGAGGGTCAGTTCACCTTCACAGCCGAGCGGCCTCAGCTCAGCTGCGCCGCCTTCTTCATGGCCGAGCCCGGCGAGCTGCTGACGGTGGAGCTGGAGCGCGTCGACATCGACTGCAGAGGGGGCGACTTCGTCACGGTGAGCTTCTGACCCCCCCCCCCAAACACACACACACACACACACAGACCGCCACACATCCAGCGCCGCCGCCGCTGCCGCTCCGAGGTCAGTTATGTCACGCCGCTGATCCGGCGGCCGCTCTGTGTCGTGGTACGGCCGCCGCCTGTCGACCTGCTCGACCTCGCCGCACACAAAAAGCTCCTTTAACATGAAGTCCTAAAGCTCCCGCCTGACACCCCCTGAG
>JASSRZ010000083.1:11713606-11725123 GCA_032164315.1 Malacoctenus gilli | reverse complement strand
GTGTGTGTGTGTGTATCGGGGGTTCCTCTTACATTTTGGCAAAACAAAGGCAACCTCTCCCTGGTTTCAGGGCCGAGTCTTTCCAGAATAAAAGGCCGCCGTTCCCCTGCTCGCTCACAGCGACGCTGTTTACTACGTGTAGCCGCCGCCGCCGCCGCCGGCGTCGCGCGGACGCTCGCCGCTGCCAAATCGTGTGAACCTTCGAGCTTCTGGAGGTTTTTTTTTTGTTGAGGCGGAACCTACATTTCTGCTGACGGAGGAACTGGCGAGTTCCTCCTTTGTTGTCATCACGCGATATATAAAAAGCACCCTGAAGAAGAAGCCGAGGTTCTGAGCGTGTCACTCCTCCTTCACACTCCTCATCACACAAACACAAGGTGTGGCTCGCTCCTTTTAATGATGCTTTTAATTTGAAAATGTAGGGAGGAAGGCTTCAAAATAAAACATTCTGCCTCTTTATAAAGAATCTACCCTGAGTCTTATTTTGGAAACTATTCCTGAACAAAAACACAATTAATTAAAAGAGGCAGTTTATCAAATTAAGATGATTTATTAATTTTTTTAAAAATTTTCATGCGTTATAAAAATTAATGGGACATAAATGTAATTTAATTCAGACTGCTACAGATTTTTTTTAAGCGAGAGAAAATTTTTTCACGCTGAATTTAAATGAAAACTGAAACGTTGAAATATTAACACTGATTTTTAAGGGTTAACGCCTCAGTTGTCTCAGCTCTGCTCTCTTTTTTTTTTATTAACGTTTGATCAGATTTGCGTTGAAAAAACCAACAAATTTTGACGTTGAAAAAATAAAAAAAAACCAAGCTGAGCTGCAGCACCTCGATCCTGGGTTCGGTAGAAACAGGTTCGACTCCGGTTTCTACTCGGAACACGGAGCGCGCGCGTCCGTGTCAGGTGCGCAGGGGCGGCTTTTATTATGCTTTTATAATTAGGGCTTAAATAAAAGATGGGCCTAATAAAAGCACACAACACGTGCGCGCCTCGAACCGGGATCTATTTCCTGCTAATCGTGCACGTCGTGTTTTGACGTCTCCCTAATGGATAATGAGCCTTTCAATTAAACGTCTGCGCGTTTCAGTAAAAATTAAAGGGTAATTTCACTGATTTATAATCCGTCATTTGTCTCCAATTTGTCTCTGTCTGGGTGGATCCGCCCCCCCCCCCACCCCCCCCCCCCCCGCCCCGCTGGCGGGAGGCCCCCGGTGGCAGGTTTCCAGCCGCCGGCGCAACTCACCTGGATGACGCGCATGTTGAGGCCCGTCTCCTGCGCCAGCTGCTCCCGGATGTGGCGCGTGGGCTTCGGCGTGGCCACGAACGCCGCCTTTAGCGTCTCCAGCTGCTTGGCCTTGATGGTGGTCCGCGGGCCGCGCCGCTTGGTGCCCGAGTTCTGCTCCTCGTTCTCAATATTGTTCGTCTCCTTATCTGAGGACGTGGAATTGTCCGTCTCCTTGATGTCGTCCGGTAGCGGGTCCTGCAGGTCCGGCGATAAACTCCTGTCCGTGCACGACGACACTGACGGAGGCGACGCGGAAAACAGGGAGGAGGGGGGGGGGGGAGGTCAGAGAGGAGGAAGAGGAGGAGGAAGGGTCCTATTTAATTAGTCCTGTCCACGCACGGACGAGCGCGCGTCCAAAAACGGACAGAAATACGCAGAATTTCATGCAATAAAATTAGAAAATTACACTTTTCATGGATAAAACACCCCGAAATATTTCCTCCTCATCCGAATTTTATTTTATTACAATAAATTCTAAATTTAGCATTTAAATGACACGCAAAAATCACCCTAAATTCAAGCTTATTGACAATTTCGTGCGTCTAAAGTTCCAACATAACCCGAGGTCCGTGCGCGCTCTCTCAGCCGCTTCCAGGCCGAGTCGGAGGCGCGGAGCGGCGGGCTCGTCCCCGCCGGACTCCGGCGCACGATAACAAAGCGCGTCGCTCCGCGGAGGCAAATATTGGAACGGGTGGAGGAGAGGAACGCCGAATCGATCGGACAGTAGAGCGTAAAAAACGAGTTTCTGTGCGCGGTTATTTAAACTGAGAAAAGGAGGCTCGTACCGGCGCGTGCCCGCGTGCCCGCCCGCGTGCCGCTCACCTGAGTTGAGGTTGACCTCCTTGATGGCCCCGGAGCTCAGGTAGTCTTCCTTGCAGACGAACTTGTTCTCGTCGATCACGTAGAGCTCCTCCCCCGTGGACAGCTGCTTGTTGCACACCATGCAGGTGAAGCAGTTCAGGTGGAACACTTTGCTGCGCGCTTTGCGCACCAGGTCGTTGGGCGAGATGCCCTGCAGGCAGCCGGCGCACTTGGTGCCAAACCGCCTGGACGGCGGAAAGGGGGAAAAAAAGACGGAAATGAAGGCGTCAGTTCGGTTATTTACAAAATAAAACACATTTTATTAGAGTCCAGTGGAGACCTGCTTTAAAAAGGGACAACAATGAAATTTTTCATCTGACAAAAAATATAATGAAATTCTGCAAAATCTTTTTTTTTTTTTTAAACAAACATCAATTAATTTTTTGGGGGAAAATTCTGCTAAATTAGATTTTTTAAAAATTAAATACAAAAGTAAAGCGCTGATTTTAATTCACCAAAATAAAAGATAAAAAAATAGAATAAATCAAATAACTAAAATTATAAAAAATACGTTTTTTAAATTTTATCCTGTTTTTCTTGTTTAATAATATCAGAGAATAAACGAGCAGTCTGTTTTAATAACAGACCGTTAAATGGAAATAATTCCCGTTTTATTTTGGAAAAAAAGGGGTTTTTTTTCTTTCTTTTTTTTGTTGGAGCGCTGATGGGAAATAAATCCTGGTAATTTTGATGGAGGTGCTCTGACAATAAGTCCAGGCGCAAAGAAAACGTATTAGTGACAATCAGCACATTGTGGCGGCGGATATGTGGCGGGATTAGGCAGAGTGGGAGCATCTTAGCGCGGAAATCTGCTCTTAATCCATATTCACCCGCTTAAACACTGGCGGGGAAGGCTCATCACATGTGATTGGAGGCGCAAATAAATAAATTCAGCTGAATTTCTCCCTGCGCCGTCATGGCATCCGTGTGGAAGGAGGAGAGGGGGGGGGTGAGGAAGAAGGGGTGAGGAGGAAGGGGGGGGATTTTCCTGGGCTCGGAATCGGCGAGAAAAACCGCGTTTGGCTTCGTGTTTACACTGTTTTTTGTTGTTTTTTAAAAAAAAAAAGTGTGAGCGCGTGTGAGTGTGTGCTGTCACCTGAAGCGACGCTTTTAATGAGGCAGCTGTTCAGGGCCGCGTATAGGCCGTACCTGGCCCTGCAACAGGGGAGGGAGGGGGTCCCGGGTCCCGGACCCCCCTCCAGAGCGAGCACGGCCTCTTTTTGTTGTCCTGCATTGTTTTAACACTAATGTCGGCTTGTCTCGCTGTTTGCAGCGCTATCGCTTCACTGTCTCCACCAACAGCCCACCTCTCTTTTGTATGCATGGCCAAGCCGCCCACCCCCCCCCCCACCCCTCCTCACCCCCCTACCTCCCCCTTCACCACCACCGCCACCGCCACGGAGAAAGGGCAGCGCTCTACTTGCACAACAAATGGACACATTAGGGTGATTACTGTTTCGCCTCGGCTAATGGCGCCCATTTAAATCCAGCGCTTGATGGGACCTGCGGTAATATGATGGGCCAAGGCCGAGCGGGGCCCAATAATGGCCGGGCCCAACAAGAGGGAAGGGGGCTGCTGCGCCCCTGCGCCTCACATGTCATTAGACAATCGAGGTGGGGGGGTGCTGGAGAGAGGGGGGGGGGGTGTAGTTATAACTGACACATACAAATGAAAGTGATGCAAACAAGGACTTCACTTATCACTCAATTACCTGCAACACTTTTTGGGGGGATTGTGAACTGGTTAATAGCCTAATGGCTGCCTGGGAAAAAAAGGGCTGGAAATAGATTTAAACACACACACACACACACACTCTCTCTCTCACACACACACACGCAAAACTCACGTGGTTGGACAATTAAAGTAAATTCGAGGAGGCTGAATTTCAACTGGAGCAGCTGAAAAAGGCCCAAAGCTCCAGGTGTCTGTTTAAAAACGCTGAATTTATCCCCTAATTTTTAAGAGTTAAATCGAAATTATGTCTAATTTTGGCTCGATTTTAACGCCGTAAACCGACGACATGACTCCACAATCGGAGCTCTGACGCGCTCAGGCTGAAAGTTTGCCTCTAATTTGGGGACTCGGTGCGATTTATTGCTATCTGCCGGGCGGATAAATCCACGGATTTGCCCCGGAAGTTCCCAGCGAGTCCGTTACCTGAAAAAGTCCATTTTGCAATAGAGCTTCCCGTCCCTGGAGAAGCACTTCTCGGTCAGGTTGCAGCTGCAGTCGCAGCACTGGACGCACTTGGCGTGCCAGGCGCGGTCCAGCACGTTGAGGAGGAAGCGGTCCAGGATGGGCCGCTCGCAGCCGGCGCAGTGGACCATCATGTCGCCGGCCTGCAGGACGCCGAGAGCCGACCTCCCCGCACGGACTGCGCTGCTCGGACTGGGGCGCCCCGGCTCTACGCGGAACAACGTCTTGGCTCCGGGGAGGTGCGCTGCTGTCAGGCGAAAACTGTTGCTGGGAGTCCGGCAGGTGAGGGCGAGGGGCGAGGGGCGAGGGGCGAGGGGGGAGGGACGGTCCCCGGCTCGGACTGTATCCTGCTCCCGGTCCCGGTCCCGGTCCCTGTCCTGTCACAATCCACAGAGTCCGGGCGCGTCACGTCGCGGGGGGGAGGAGGAGGCGGAGGCGGCGGCGGAGGAGGAAGAGGAGAAGGAGGAGGAGGAGGAGGAGGAGGAGGACGGGTTCAGCCGCTCCAGCTGCTGCACGTCGCCGCGGAGCAAGCGCGCATCGCTTCGGCCCGACGTCGGCTCAGAGTCGCCTCGCTCGCACGTGTTTATTGGGGCGCTTTCATCCCGGCTGGCCGCTTTGTTTTGGCTCCACTCATTCCTCCGGGCTCGCCTCACGCCGCCACTTTCACATCATCACTGTGCTGCGTTATCACGAGGTTCAGCCAGCGCGACCAGCATCCTGCGCGCACATTGGACGACGCCTTCGTTAATTCCCGTGCCGGGAGAGCCAATCACGGCGCAGTTGTTATGGTTACACGTTCATAGCGGCGCAGCCTTTGAGCGCGCACGCCGCCGCGCGCAGGAGAGGCGGGCGGGCGGGCGGGCGGGTGGGTGGGTGGGGTGGGGGGGGGATACCTGGGCCGCGCGCGGACGCGGGGACGGAACGGCGGAGCGCTCCGCGGCGGGGTCACGCCGGCGCCACCGGGGAAATCTGAGCGAGGGAGGAGCGCGCCGGCTGCAGGTCAGGCCGCGCGCCTCAGGGCCGTCCCGCCATGTTTGGCGCGGGGGGAACCCGGGCGGGCAGGGGCGCACATACCTGCGCGCCGGGCTCTGCGGCAAAGCCGCAGCGCGATGAATGAGAATAGACGCACCGGCGGTGGGAGTGCGCCAACAAGGGCTCAAGCGACACTAGTCGCGGCATAATGGGCCGCCGACAAAACGCTCCTGCATCACAGTGGCGGCCCAGAGGAGAGGAGAGGGGAGGGGGGGCCGGGCCGGGCCGGAGGGGGGGCCACGGGGCCTTTTCTCATGCAGAAAGCTATTTACAGGGAAATGCGACGGATTAGCTGCAGCTCGTCAATGGGAGGAGGCCGAGCGGCCGCCGGTCCGAGGACTGCCTGCAATCGGCCAGCGAGCGGCGCGTTAACGGCGCGTTAACGCGGAAGGCAGTGTATAGCAAGCGGAGGTCAGCCAGGACGAGAGCGAGAAGGCTGACCATCTATCTATCTATCTATCTATCTATATTTACTTTTCTTTTTTATTTCTTCCTAAATCACTTTCTAAATAAATAAAGTTATTTTTAAGCCAGAGAACAATTAATAACTGATAAAAAAACAAAAAATGAATAGAAGACAAAATAAAAGAATATAATTAAAACACACAAAAAAAGAATAAATGACGTGTTTAAAGGAATAATAAATTGCGAGAGAAATAAAGGAGAATTCATGAAGATTAACGATAAATTCAAAAAAATAAGAAAAAGATTGATAGATAAATAGATAAGTATTGTATCAATAATAAATGGGAGAAGATTGATAGATACATAATAAATAAATGCACGAACAAATAAATTGAAGGATAAATAATGTATGTGAAAATAGAAAATGATAATAGAAAATAAATGGAGATAAATAGATATTATTGTCTAAATGTCTAAAGTCAGATAAGATTAAATAGAAATAAATTCAGTTTTTTGTGAGTTAAACAATTTAATTTTCCTTTTCTGAACACAAAGAAAAAATTCCTTCAATTTTAAAAAAAACAAACATATTTGTTGTATTTTTTGGCAACAAGCCGACTGAGGAGAAAAAAAGGGTTCAACGTTCCAACATGCGGACCTGGGTTCAGCTGGAGCTTCATTACAGCAACATGATCCAGTAATTATGTCACAACATGGACCAAAAAAAAAAGAAAAAATGTTTCTCGTGGACAAAATTTCAGTGTAAACAAACAGGAGAAGGAGAATAAAGCGTTAAATGGTCCAAAAAGGGTTCGATTTGGTGGCGTGAGATTAAAAACCCAAGTTGAACCACGAGCCTGTTTCTGTTTTTGTGACCTGCTGGAGTGCGAACGCTGCCGTTTGGGCTCTGGGGCTGTGACAGCAGCTCCGCTGCGCTCAGCTGGGACTCTGGGGGGGGGGGGATAATTAAGTGTTTTCCATCCAAAAGAACGCGCAGGTTCATCCCCCCCCCACCCCTCCCACCCTCCCACACCGCAGACGCGCTTCAACGGGGCTGTTTTTAGGTCTTTTGTGGACACAAGGTTGCACGAGGATCCCCAATTATCCCCGGCGGCCAATCACAGCGACCTTTAGTCCGTGGAGTAACGGGGGCTGCGAAATAACATCAAATAAAAGGACAGGAAGGAGCGTCGGGCGGTGGGAAAAAGAGCATGTGAGGCAGATTCGCCGCGGCAACCGCGGCGGCGGCGGCTCGGCTCTCAATGTGGCGACTGGCGGCATTGTGGCGAGCAGAAAGGCTCCTCTCGCTTTGTTCTGCTCCCTCGCTCGCCCTCCCTCACACACACACAGGGGCAGATCCTCACCTGTGTGTGGGGGGGCGGAGCTGTCCGTGGTGCTGAAAGCAGGAAGCACCAAGGACAGCAACAGGCTTTTGTCTTCCCAGCCCGAACCAAACATCCCATAATTAGCTGACGCACGCCGCGTCCACGACCACCGGGGACGAGCTCCGCCCACCACCCCCAGCGGCCCGCAGTCTCCGCCCCCCCGAACTCTAGCGCGTTGCAGTGAAGCCAAACGCTCGGTGCGTCCGTGAGGCCTTTTTTCTGGAAGGTTTGAATTTCAGAATAAAAGCCTCAAACTTAGAGGCTGACTTGGTTCATCGTTCCAACTTCCTGTTGGGTCAGAACGCGAGGCTGGTGTCAAATTACCAACCTTGTGAGGCCAAGTTGAACTACAAAAAACGAGGAACTATCAACTAACTAACCAGTTCCTCAGAAAGTGTCACAAGATCATAGTTCCTGGGTACTTTTTCTTTTAGTTCCCATCCAGCCGAGGCTCTAAGCGAGCTTCGAACGTGACATCATCATCCTGTAGGCTCCTGATTGGGGTAAACGCCGCCTCTGTTTTTTGTTGCCTGCGGATGACATCGGGTAGCGTTGCCATGGCGACCCAGCCCACGTCGCGGCGCGACTCGTCTTCGACGAGGAAAAAAAAAAACAAACGACCAAAACGGAGTCGAGTGGGGCCAAAAAAACTTTCCGATTGGAAAAAAATCCATACGAGACGCGCTCTGAAGTGCCTTTCACAATAAAAGGTTTGGGAGCTCCCTCGCTTTTCAGAATAAAGCGCTTCATACATTCATCCGTTCGGCTTGTTTTTCAGCTGCGCAACTTCGTCAGAGCGGCGCAACTGTTTACGGAACACACAACATATTTTCTCAAGGACCCCCGTATGAAGTGGTTTGAGCATCAGTCCCCCTTTTCTTCCCCGAGAGGTCTTTATGAAGCGCCTGTGCGGCGCAGCACGCCGCCGCCGCACGCCGCCGCGTTTTTTTATTTAGAATGTACAGGGAGCAAAGGCGGCGCTGCGTTAAACAACACGAGCGCCGTCTGCAAACCCTGAACCTTCTGCCGCGTCTCCGACGCCACGCGCTTCTCCGTGGAAATAAAGGAGAACGCGCGGCGGCTGGATGCGGGGGAGACGTTTGCGAAGCCAGACCCCGCCCCCCCCCTCCCCACGCCGGACCCTAAATTCAGCCCCCTTCCGTGACAGCCCAGACACCTGAGCAGCCGCCGCCGCCCGCCGCCGCCGCCGCCCGCCTCCTCCCTCCCCTGCAGCCACCATAAGGTGTCACCCCAACCCTAAAGGCACACGCGGACGCACACGCACGCATGCATGCATAGTGGGGGAGCGTGCGCGGCGGAGACCACCTCCAGGGCCCCCCCCCCCCCGCCGCCCCCACCCCCCCTCTCTGGCAGGGCCGGTCCCAGGGGAGAGGTTAGTATGATGGATGTCTGATTGGTAGCCCTCCCCGAGGGCCTCCCTCGCCGTCACCTCTCCGCGCTCTGAATTAAAAGGCCGTTTGTCTCCTCGGAGTCCTCAGCTGTAGAGCGCCGGCCTGCAATTTCACAGCACTCAGAGAGAGAGGGAGACCATTACAGAGGAGGTTGTCAGGGGAGCCATCAGAGCCCGGACACGCCTGAGGGACTCTCTCCTTCCCCTCTATCTTCCGCCGCCGCCGCCGCCGCCACCGCCGCCGCCTCAGCTCCAGCGACACCTCTATCCCACTGCAGGCAGCCAACCCTGCACGCGCTCAGATATACATATTCAGGCATGCGTGCACCTCTATGCATATAAACAGCAGTTCGCACACTTTGCATTTCCTACTTTTCGCGTATAATCACATAAAACAGGACTGAACGCCAGCGAGCGAAACGCACGTAAAGTCTGCCGAATATAAATTCTGACCCGGCCGGAAACGTTAACCCCCGGTAGACCGAAAGCTGCAGGTTTTAACAGCAGACTCGGAAGGGAAATTGAAGGAAAGGACTACGCTCAGAGATCCGAGTCAGGACGGAAGAGAGAAGGAAAGAAAAATAGCAAGAAAAAAGGAAAAAATACGGAAAAAGAAACGAGAAAAAAAAGCAAAAACATGTTGAATTAAAAAAGAGCAAGAAAGGAAAGAAGACCAAAAAAAATCAAGAAAAATGTGGAAAAAATTTGTAATGATTAAAGAAAAAACAAAACTCGAGAATCAAGTTAAAAAAGGAAGAAAAAAACTGTCATTTTGCACTAAAACTAGAAAATAAAATCTAATTTTAATTGACTTCAGACGGTATTTGAAGCTAAAAACGTCGAAAACAGGATTTAAAACTGGTTCCTCAGAATAAACCCGAGTTTGAGGAGGATCCTCTATTTATTTCGCTCCCCTCCTCGGCGCCCTCTGCTGGCGGCGGGTCAGCGCGGGTTCGAAGAGTCCGTTTTTTTCCGTCCTGGTCTGGAAACAGCAAATGGACGCGCTTAATTCCCCGGTTTTTACCCTGGACAAACTCCGCACGGAGAGCTCGCCCTTCACGCCGAGAGGAAAGGGGGGGCGGGGGAGTCTGGCTCAAGGACACTTCAGCACGCAGGGGCGAAGCCGGGGCTCAAACTGGCGACCTTGCGACTCGCACCTGAGCCGAAGCCGCTGCCAGGCCGAGCATCTGCAGCCCCGGAACGTCCCATAAATCCGGCGAACAGCCTTCGTTTTCTGAAGGCCGATGATTGTCGGAACCGAGAGGCTACGGCACGCGGGGGGGGGGGACGATCCGAATCAACGACGGAGAAACCGCCCTGTGCTTTTATTTTGAAGGCCGCTACTTTTGTACAGTAGGATTGTGAGAGCGTGCGTTTGCGTCAGCGTTTGGCTTCACTGTAAAGCTCGCATTTCATGCTGATTGACTGAGATCGTCCGACGGGAAGCGGCGGCGGCGTCTCCAGTAAAGGCCGAGCCGGTTCTCGTCCGTTAAGGTTTCGCCGCGTAAACCTGCGAACCCAGGACTCACGCAGGAACCACCGATTTAGTTCCCGTCCACGCGGAGACGCCGAGGGGGACGGCGGCCGCTCGGCGACGAGGTCGCGTTTCCGTCCCGCAGTCAAACCGCCGCGTGAAGCGAGGCGACTTTATTTGTGGAAAGAGCGAGAAAGAGACGGGCGGCCGGGGACGCGGTCATATGACTGGACGGCTCGCGCGGCGCGGAGTTCAGCCCCCGTCATTGAGATATAATGAGCCAGATCACCTTTCACTGCGGGCCATCCTAATGAGGTAATGAATGGGGGTGAGCGCCGCACCTTTGCCCTCACCTACTCTATTAATCAGAGGAGGGTCACACATCGCCGCCAGGACCCAACCTCCCCCATCTGGTGATACTAATGGAGCGAGCGATGGATGGAAGGCGCTTTTAGTTAAAGAGCCGCGGTTAGAGAGCGCCGGGGAGGGATGGTGGCGTTTTCTGGGAGCGAGGCAGCGGCAGCAGCGAGGAGGAGGAGGAGGAGGAGGAGGAGGAGGAGGAGGTGGAAGCAGCTGGCTGCGAGGATGCTTTACACCTCCGAGGTAGTGGGAGTGAGGAGTGTGTGTGTGTGTGTGCCTGTGTGTGTGGCGTCCACCTCTGACCCCATCTCAGCCACCTCAAGGAAGGATCAGGAGGGTCAGAAAGCTATCTGGACTTTCCCGGCAGCAGGATTGGCAATTGACATTTACCGGATGAACCGCACACAATGCGAGACGGCGGCGGCGGCGTTGTGTTGTGTTGTGTAGTTGTGTTGAAGCTCAGGAGGCTCTCTTGTGTCGTGTGCAACTCTGCGTTGCTGCAAAAGCGACTCCAAAGTTCGTTGATCAATGAATTTGAATGAAATTTTTTCGCTCTGCTGCGATAACACCAAACACAAACACACACACACACACACACACACACACACGCACAGCTGTGTCCATCCAGACAGGTGTGTTCCTCTCTTTGCCTCCTTAAACACGTCTGAAACGACGCAGGGAGCGAAAGGTCACCTTCATTAGCCGCGGCTCGTCATGTGACTTTGCACCAACAACGGCGGAAAAAAGCAACACACACACACCTGCGCTGACACGACAACGTGACAGCCACAAAGTAGCACCGCCGACGCCGAAACGGCAGGACGACAAACACAACGTGACGGATTAACTCAACACAAAGACGACACGACAACTACTGATGTTGTGTTTTTCCAGCGAACTGAGTTTTAACTGTTTCCAGAAATAGCACCAACATTAAAAACGTCGCCATAAAACACAAATAATGTGTTTTAATCACAAGCAAAAGAGGTTTTGTTGCATTCTTGATCAACAACAAACATCCAAACCTAAAGTGAGACATTTGGTTTCGCAGCGATCGAACGAAACACTGAATTTAACTTTTGGGCTTTTATTCTG